>BRDA01012035.1:21464-37030 GCA_036984385.1 Crenuchus spilurus
GTGTGTGTGTGTGTGTGTGTGTGTGTGTGTGTGTGTGTGTGTGTGTGTGTGTGTGAGAGTTTACATAACCATCTGAATTGCTTTTATTATTGCCTTTACAGATTGTATTTGCTGAATTTTGAGAATGGATGGTAAACTTTCTTGAGCTTAAAATATGAAAATGAGAAATTTATTGTAAGGGAGAATGTATATAAGCACTGATCTTAATTTTCTGCTTGCCTTAATTCTTTAATTAAAATGTAATCTTTACAATCTGTCATTACAAATTAGAATCTTAAATTAGAAATCTGCATGTGTCTACTTAAAACGGATTAACTGCAAGTAAACAGGTATTGGAAACCTTACAGTTTAATGGTAAATTTGGTGATCTTGAGTGCCTTTTGTTGTAAGGTAAGTGTTATTCAACCCAAATGTGAGTCAGAGATAATATAAGCATTTAGATAGTCATTAATTGAAGTGATGAGCTGCTATAGATAACAGAAGCGACTGAATTATTTCACTACAGGGCTCGAGCCATTGAGCTTCGGCAGCAGAATAACGAGGCAGTTGGAGGCTTCTTCTCCCAGATTGGCAGTTTGTACATGGTTCATCACCTCTGGGGTGAGTCACCTTCAGCTGTACTTGTATTACACAAACACATTTTACAGCCTCCTTCCTGGATTACAAAGATCCACAGTTAAAGCAAATGGAACCAAAACTCTTAACTACATTGCTCCAGGTTTAAAAACAAATGTCCAGCACTACAGTAAGCTGAGGGGATGTAAACTTAGACAACCAATGATCATCTCCAGAACTATTAAACAATATTAATGTTAGAAAATCATTTACCAGGTATCTCCCATGAGCATTACAGGGTATTTCAGCTGTCACATGATCATTTTCTGGGCACTGCTCTGTAAGAGATGTGCTGTGTATCAGTGGGGGAGCAAATGAGAATTATAAGAGTTAATTCTAATACTGTAAAAGTAAAACTAGAGCACTGACACCTTTCTTCTGTGTAAGTTCATCCGTTTTTCACTCCTTCAGAGATCACGTGTACTACTTTTTGGATCATTTGCATGCACAGTAAAACCTTGACTTACGAGTTTAATTCATCCTAAAAGTTTAATTCATTTGTAACTCGTATATCAAGTTAAACTTCAGCATTAAAATGAATAGAAATGCTGTTCCAGCCGCCCAAATACCACTCCAGTTTTTTTTGTTTTGTGTTTTTAAATAAGAAAAACATACTTAATAAATAATGGATAAAAATAATAAAAGTGTAAAGAAGTTTTAAGTGCCACACTTCCTCCCTGGCAAAATGTTTTGAAAATGAGTGAGACAAGTGTATTTACACAGGACTAAAGCATGTCCTCTTCTTCTAAGCACCGATCTTGGCTCTCACGCTCGCTTGTGACTCCTAGTGGCGAGTGGAGGAAGCTTGCGCGTTCATAACGCTGATCTCGGCGCTTCATAAAGCAAAATATCTACAGAGCGACGACTCGTATCTCAGAAAATTAAATTGATTCACTTGTCAAGGTTTCACTGTACTTTATTTTTTTGTCTTTACCCAGAGAAGTAATTAAGAAAAAGTTACAGTGGCAGCCTGGCAAGCAGCAAGTGCCACCTGAGGGACAAAAAAATACAGAACATACATTACAGCATGAGCGGAGTGCTTATTTAAAAATAATAATACACTTAATAGATAAAATAGCTGCTTGTATCAATACAATTACTCCTTAAATACTTCTTACAATTAGAAATTTTAAGTTTGAATGTTTTTTTTTTAACCACATTGTTCAAGTTCTGCTTTAACCCTTAGATTCATAAGTGGGTCTTTTTTGACCCGGTGAGGTCATTTTTTTGCAATATCTTTGTAATGAAAAGTTTTTATAATTTCATATTCCAGGTATTCCTCAAAAAACGTGTTACTGATATCATGCAATTTAAATTTTTTGTTTTACCTTTTATACATTTTAAGAAATAGAATTTTTTCAATTACTACCCCAAACTTCCGTAAGTGGGTCAAAAATGACCCGCATTCATTTCCTGTGGAATTTAATGGGAACTTTTGATTCTTATCAACTGTGACTGTCAGGAAGATATATTTATAGATATATACTCACTCACTCACTCACATAATGGACGTTGATGTTGTTCCATTGCTGTTGTGAAATTGTCATTTCACTGAAATAAAAATATTTCAAACAAGAAATTATTCTTGTGTGGAATAAAACATACTTTGTAGTAAAAAATAGAATATAAATTATTATTTTGAGTCAAAATGACAAAAGTGGCATGAAAACACACTGATTCTAATACGGGTCAAAAAAGACCCACTTATGGAAGAGTGTAGGGTCCAGTCACTCATGCATCTAAGGGCTAAAAGTGTGTATTTGTAGTTTGTTTACTTAACCAGGCTTTTCCTTGATGTATTTTTTTTAATCCACTATATATTAAAATGCTTGTAAAAAGTCAACAGTGGTACACAATACAGTACAAAAGAACAATCATGCTTAATATCACCAGTGATTGAAATCACATTTATAATATTGTTAAATGGCCCAAAGGCTACAATACAGATGGATGAAACTTTAATCACTGTTTTATGTAATAAAAGAAAATGGTTTAACATTGTGCCGTTCGGCATTTCCAGCTTACAAAGACTTACAATCAAGGGAGGAAACTAGAAATGCAGCCTGGCAGCATGAAGGCTGGGATGAAGCTGTCTACTATACTGGTAAGTGTAGAAATATGAAGCATTTTGTCACCAGTTGGGTCTAATGGTAAAACATGTCTTTTCCCTTTTTGCCATCAGTTCCTCTGATTCAGCACATGGAGTCAAGAATAATGATTCCGATGAAGAATTCTCCTCTGAAGTAGCTTCCCAATCAGCCATGACAGAAACCCACAGAAATGTACAAGATTCCAACCGAATGTCAGTCTGATTTTTGCACTGCCATGTATTTCTGCTCAGTTTTGATTATTTCTAGGGTTCTGGTCATCCAAGTTTTTTTTCTTTAGGATCTGTAGCCCCTCCCCCCATGCCTATATGTTATGTGGTCAAATGTATTGACTTTTAGATCAGAACCTCTTCCGTTTTACAACAGATGGCAAAAATAAGATTATCGGACCACTGCACACTAACCCTGCAGTGGAGATGAGTACTGACAGTGCAGACAGCTTTATAGAGAAAGCTCTAGTTTCTAGTTTTTCATCTTCATTGAGACACAAAGAACAAAACAACGTTTCTGTTAGAACCCCAAAAAGGATGTTTGAATCTTTTGGGCAAGTTCCCACAGCCATGGTGCCCCCTCCCCCTAATTTCCTAAAGAGGTTCGGTAGCAGGACTGTTGCTCTTTGATTTGTGTGTTCCAGCATGTTATCCAGGATGTGATTTTTGTTTTCTTAATATATGTAGACTCAGGAGATCAACACTGATTGACATGCATGCAAAGCAGATATAAATAAAACATCCTAGTTTTGGGGTTTTGCAGGAACGTTTTTGTCCTCTGCAACATTTACTGTAGTTCAGTTTTATGGCAATAACAAAGAGATTTGTATCCAAATCTGAACCTGAACCTCACAACTAAATGACAGTTGTCCAGCCAGTGCAATGCTTGTATTTATAACTCAGTCGTGCCATTAGCCTTGCAGTCTTACAGTGTGGTTCATAACAATACAGTTAACAGTGCTGAATGCACAACGATGCATATTCTTATGAGTTTGTGGTGAAAATCAGTCTTTTTTTGGCGTTCTTCACAGATTTTTAGTAAAAAGGTTCAAACCATGTTACTGAATAAAGCTTTGGGTGGTTAATTTGGGGAAAATACTTTTGAGTGCTTTTTGCACTCCCTTCCTAATAAGAAGAGCAAAAACGGTTTAAAATGCCTCTTTACCAAATCAGGTTTTGTCTTTGATTTGCAGCTGTTGTCTGTATTGATTTTCTGTCATTGACTAGATTACAGCCATGGCTAGTGTAACAAACTGTAGTACGTGTTCTCTTTTAATCCAACAATAGACCTCTCGGAACAGATTCATCGATCATACTGTGCTTGAACGAGTGCTCTGCGTCACAGCAGTTCATCTTAACCCTTTGTCTTTGGAAAGCATGCCTAAAACTGGCCAAGCTTGCAGTTTGTAGGTCTGCTCAGCCATACTGTGAGATTTTGTGGAAAACTAAATTAACACTTAATGTTTAATGTGGTTTTATTTAACACTCAGTGCTTTTGAAAAGATTAGATGTACATATTGAATTAAATTTATGATTGAACTACAGTTTGCTCCAATGTTTTGAGTGCAGATTTCACGTGTGATTGTGACTTTGAAATGGGAAACTAAAATGACTTATTTAGATTTTGCAAGCAAATGTAATAGCATGTTTACATTTTAACCTCTTATTCCTGACTTTTGTTACACCCTAAAGAGTATTGTCCATTAACTACACTGAAAACAGTACAAGTTTGTTGAAATATTCAGTCGTAATAGTGGAACGCAACTGGAACCAATAGAATACTAAGGCTACAGTATATGTTGGTTATTTAAAATGACAAATGTTTTGCTTCAGGTCATTGATACATCTGTATGTTATCAGTGCAGATACCATAAAAATCCTCTTCATCCATAGCTGATGTACCCTTGAGCAAAACACTTAACCCCTAACTGCACCCTGGACACTGCAGCGCATTGATAGTGGTGTGTGTGCTGAAGTTGCTTACTTTCAAGGATGGGTGAGATTTTAGTTTTAAAGAGTTCCCGAAATTTAAAAAAGTGCTAAAGTTTTAAGTGTTACTTATTGTTTTTTAATATATACGTTTTTATTTTAAAATAAAATTAAATGTAAAATAAAAATTAAGTTGAACTAACATTAACTCTTTCAGACCCTGCGTCCATTACAATGCACATCACATGTTTTCTTCCTTTTTTTTATGTTTTGTTGCACAAAAGACCAATTGAGATCTGTTGTTCATCAGAACAGACATTTACCAACCAATCAAATAACAGCTTAGCCCCACCCACTGCCTTGGGAACAAAAAAAAAGCACACTGAAGTTAGCAATGGCAGCACTCCAGCCAAGGAGGAAGAGTAAGGGTTCATTTTAACTCACTTTTATCTATTTTAGAATACTTTTTTTCTTCGTGTTATGAGTTCATTTTAATCTTAAGGGATGGTTTGTGAAATAAAAAGTTCAAAATCAGTTGTAAAATCAGAAAGTTAAACATAGGATTTTTTAAAATCTTGTTGTCCATTGCAGTGGACAGTGGGTCTTAATGACGTTTTTTTTAGTGCTGCTGTTAAAGCTCTACTATGCAATTGCAGTGTATACAGAAAAATAATCTGTTAAATACAGTGTAAAATAAAATTAAAATATTTATTCTACAGAGGACACAGCACTTGAAGTGCTTCAGTTAATTGGCACTGGAAACATATCAGAAATTGAAAACTTTATTAGTGATGCAGATGATGGTGATGATGAAGATGCAGAGAGTGCAAGACTTTCAAGAGAAGGTGAGCGTAGCTGTCTGTTAAATACTATTACTCCAATACTCCCATTGTTGTCCATAAAAATAAAAATATGAACCTATAGTTATTTTTGTAAATATTTGTAGTATATATAATAGTATATATGAAATACTATTTTTATAAATGCATCCATCATTTTGACTAATTTCTCCTTGTATCATGTTATATACTATTTTTCATAATGAGAGATGTTCTCAGAATTTGGATAGCAGTTTTAGTTCATGCCTAGCAGTTTCAGTTTGTGGACCAGGTTTATGATCAAAAAGGATATACAAACAAACCATAAAACTATTCAGATTATATAGCATTGCTTTACAGCTGTTAAGACCTACCGTCCACTGCAGTGGACATTTTAAAAAATGACATTAAAAGTATTATTTTATTTTTTTACTGAGTCTTGTTTTGGAGTTCATTACAGACAAAAAACTACATTCGTTTATTTTTTTCATTACTGGAACATAATTCGGGTCTGAAAGGGTTAAATAATTAATGAATAAATATTATGAACGATCTGACTCTTATTAGTGAGCATAAGTAGTGATAGACTCACTGAACGGAACTGTACTGATTTGTTCAAAGACAGTGACCTGACTTAACAGGTGAATAAACGATTCGTGTGCTGATGGCGTTTCGACTCATTCAAATGAATCCAATATAGCGTGCTGAAACACGTTATGAAGAATCGGTTCATTCAAACAAACTAACTCACTGGCTTCTAGAAGCCGTTTTTTCCGACATAACTAATTGGCATCTCGACCAGCCAATCACGTTGTCGTTCGGCGCTCGCAGGCGTGGTTTGTGTCCAATCAGAGCGAGTTGTGGGCGGTGCTTAAACAGCGCGTGCTGGAGCTTTCTGGAAGCCGCCTGCCGCTACTCTCTCTCCCGCTGGCGCCCTCCTGAGCAGCTTCGCTTGAACGACGTTAAAGCTCGGACGCGATGGCTGCTGTGAAGGCGCTTAACCCGAAGGCAGAGGTGGCGAGGGCTCAGGCTGCCCTTGCCGTGAACATCAGCGCCGCTCGGGGACTTCAAGATGTTCTGAAGAGTAACCTCGGACCAAAAGGGACCATGAAAATGTGAGAGAAGTTCTACCCTGCTTTGTTAGCCGCTGCTATCTGCGCACGCGCATTAGTGTTGCTTGAGCCCGTTAGCTATTAGCTAAGCTAGCTACCTCACAAAAGTGTCAGTGAAAGTATTATCTTATTATATAGCTAAGCTGTATAAGTGTGTTTTTTCGTTACTATAACACATTTTTGAGCGTCCTTTTGGATTCGTCCAAGTTAAGGAAATGCTAGCTCACTATTAAAAGGAGTGTTGCTAACAGGCTAACGCAGCTAGCTCACTAGCTTCCTCTCACTCCACATGGCTCCTTTTCGGCTTTGCTAGCTGAGCTAGCGACTATGACGGTGCAGACAGCTTTACTTTAGAGTGATTAAGCTAGCCAGCTGACTAACATTAGCTTGGTGTGAGTTTTAAAACAATATTATTTTCTTTGTTTGGATTTTGATAAACTGTATAGAAGTTTATTCGTTAACATGACACTGTTAATGTGTTTATCTGGTCCACCCTTTTTCAACACAGGCTCTTCTCACTACCCCATTTGGTTATTTGATTTTGTACTTGAAAAATATTTGGAGATTTAGCTAACCAGATGTTGGTGACCCATAGGTTTCCTGTTAAACATGACTAACACTTTTTTTTTTTACCACAGGCTTGTGTCTGGTGCAGGAGACATCAAACTCACTAAAGATGGCAATGTCCTGTTGCATGAGATGGTAAGCTAATTTTTTTTATCATCTTGAACATGAAATACATTATAAAGTGACTATCAACATTAGGGCTGCCGCTATGGAGTATTCTACTTGAAATGCCTTCGAATAATTAAGTGATCTGATAATACATTTTTGATTTGTAAAAGAGCAGTTATAAATAACCGAGAAAATTAGACATTTCACTAATGAACGACCAATTGGTTTAGTTTTTTTAGATAACAGTATTATTTCTTAAACATTTTCTTGTGCACAGCAAGAAACTTTTCTTTGTTTGAAACATTTTCAAATCGCAAATAAATAGAATAAATTTACTTATTTCTTGCATCTGAAATATAAGGCATTAACAATTTAGAAAAGGCATAAACTTTGCCTTTATGTTGTGCAACATAAAATAACATTGGCAACTGCTCAGCTAACTTCATCACATTTTTATTTTTCACCATCTTAGCTCCACAGTTCTGTCTGTTTACAGATTAAATAAACCCTGTATGAAGTCAAGTTAATCTTAAGGACAGACTTGTGACTATTGTAATACACTAGCCACACATTCGACAGTAGTCATAATTAACAGAAACCTTAGCCCTCTTCAGGGCTAACGTTATGTTGGTAAGGTACATTAACGTTAATCTCACTGATTCTGGCTACGTTAACTTTGTCTTGGGTCCCATGCTCCATTCTGGGTGTCTTCAGAGGAGATGCTGCAGCATCGAATATATACTGTTGAGATATACAAGAGCCATGTTTCAACCAATATGTAATGGTGCTCGTATTTTTTCATGGTTACTGTTTTTCTTCTTTGTTGACATTCTTCCCTCGCCGCTTTCATCTTCCCTCTCCTCAACCAAACGTTTGCCTCCATCATGTGTCTTTGTGTGGGTGATGGAAAGCGCGTTGTGCCACATTAATAGTCTGTGCAAAATGTCGTGATTTGAGCTTTACAGTTAAATAAGTGATTACTCAAGACAGAGAAAATTCCTCACTTTGTTATCGAGGAACTGCAATTAAACTAGGGATTGTTTTACCCCTAAACATGTTATTCAAGGTGTGTAGAGGCACTCTGTACACACATGGATGCTTGTGTAGGTCTAGAAAGTTAGTGTGTGTTGTTGAACTGCGTTACACATTTTGCTGTACTTACTATTTATTTATTAACAGCAAATCCAGCACCCGACTGCATCTTTGATTGCTAAAGTTGCCACAGCCCAGGATGATATCACAGGGGATGGCACCACATCAAATGTTCTCATAATTGGGGAGCTCCTTAAACAGGCAGACCTTTATGTTTCTGAGGTGGGCATGTGTATCTTCTGCTTTTGTTTCAAGACAAAGTGTTTGGAGTAATTTTTTTGTCTTTCCTAACATGTTTTGCATCTTAAATGTTCTGTTCTTTCCTATTTACATCATCAGGGCCTTCATCCCAGAATCATTGCAGAGGGATTTGAAGCTGCAAAGGACAAGGCTCTGGAAGTGCTGGAGGGAGTGAAAGTCACCAAGGAGATGGATCGAGAGACTCTCATCAATGTGGCCAGGACTTCACTGAGGACCAAGGTTCACACAGAGTTGGCTGACCTGCTCACAGAGGTAAGGAAAGGGGCATGTTTGATTGTTCTTGTATGAATATAGTTTAGTTTTTTTTTTTTTTTTTTTTTTTTTTTTTTTACACAGATATGATAAACTTGCTGGGTTAAACTAATGTCCTGTTGTATATTGCCACCCATTGAGTTTTTGAATCCTTAAGGCAATCAAGGGAGAGAAGAACCCTTCTGCACAGTAAACACCCATGGGTGCTTGTGTAGTACTCTTTGGTCTTGAACTGTGCTACAGTAAAGTGTGGTCTGTACCTCTGCAGTAGGAGATGTTTAATTCTTTCTACTTTTGCTCATGGGACCAGCACAAAACTATGCATCTTTTATTTATTTATATATGTATATATAAAGTTTATGCCTTTTCATCCTGCTTTTCATAGTTGACCTGTAGCAGATTACCGTGCATGCCAATACTGCCTGGTACTTTTATTACTTAATACATGTTTATCACTAAATATCTTAACAGATGTCTGTAGGGTGCAGTTTAAGCATACATTAGCTAGAGCTGTTGGTAATTCAAAGACTAATCTGACTATTTCAACATTTTCATCACAATAGCTGTCACTCATGTACACATTGATTGCTTTATAGATGTTTTTTTTTTAATATATATATTAGGCTGGTGTGCACATAAATGGCTGCTGAGAAACTCAAAAGTTGCCTTTTCCCCCCCTCTAGGCTGTGGTGGATGCTGTGTTAGCCATCAAGAAACCCAATGAACCTGTTGATCTCTTCATGGTGGAGATTATGGAAATGAAGCACAAAACTGAGAGCGATACACAGTGAGAAACTGCCTTGTTCAGTTTTTTTGTTCACAGGTGTTACTTGGATGGTGCCGTCATCTCAGTACATTTTTATATTTTTGTAATAAAGGTTTTGAGACAGTTTCACATTGCAAAAATTGTCCAAGGTTATAAAATCAATAGGTATAACTTTAAAAAGTATTACTCGGTCATTATTTGCTGCAATATAAAATTGGATCATAACTGAAGAACATTGTCTCTTGTGGTTCAGATTGATCAGAGGTTTAGTGCTGGACCATGGAGCCAGACATCCAGATATGAAGAAGAGAGTGGAGGATGCTTACGTCCTGACCTGTAATGTGTCGTTGGAATATGAGAAAACGTAAGTGCTTCTTATTTTGTTATGGCTTGTACTTCTAATATGCTGTGGCTATTTTGTGTATGTGTATGTTGTGGATGTTGCTGTATTGAATGATGCTGTTTCCACAGAGAGGTCAACTCTGGTTTCTTCTATAAGAGTGCTGCGGAAAGAGAGAAGCTTGTGAAGGCTGAGAGGAAATTCATTGAGGAGCGTGTACAGAAGATAATTGCGCTGAAGAACAAAGTGTGTGCTGACAACGACAAGGGCTTTGTTGTCATCAACCAGAAAGTATGTTCAGTTTTGGATCAACTATTTTGCTATTTCATATTATTCATTCTCTTCTGCATGTAATATATTGTATGTAGCAGTATAATCAGGTATTTATTGCATCTGAATATTGTAAACAGATGTGCTTAGAAAGTACTCAACATACTACTTGGTTTACAGTAATGGGTTTGTACCTCTGATCTGATGCCTTATTCACATTTCAGTTCATATTTGACTGTTTTAAACTCTTGGGCCGTTTTCACACCTGTAGTTCGTTTCTCTGGTCCGAATCAGAATGAGTTCATGTAACTCGAAGCGTTTCCCTACTATTTATTTTTTCACACAGGCACAAACCTAAATGCAGCAAACTGCGCCCCAACAAACCACGCGCAAACAATGTCTCCTGATTGGTCAGAGCTGTCTGGTGCAGGAATTAGGGAAGTAAACACTAGAGCAGCATCAGTAAGAGCGAAAACCGTCGCTGCTCAGCGTTCACCTGCTGTCTTGCGGCTGACGCGTGGCACTAGCCTGTCTTGAGCCACACCTCAGCTCTTTAACTGTCTTGAGAGCCCTCGCACATGCTTCGAGACGGCGCCGCATGACACTAGGAACTGCGAGCGACACAGTCTGGTGGGTTAGTGATGTGTGGTGGCAGCAACAGTACAGTTTCAGCACTGACCTGCGCTCCGTTTAGCTCAAACTTGTAGAGTTACGCCATAGTTAGATCACGTTCTCACCATAAGCGAACCGCTGGGGAGTTTGTTTGGGACCGAACCAAGACCACCTCCTCTCGTGGATCTCGGTACGGTTCGTTTGATCTGCACCTGAGTGCGATTACTGTTTTCACACCTGATGAAATGAACCAGTCTGTTTTAAATGCCCCAAGTTAAGTATTACAGCTCTTAAGTGCTACTTTATTTAACATTTCAATCTCGGAACCAAGAGACAAACCTTTTTATGCACAGTAAGTGCCCATGGGTGCTTGTGTAGCACTCCTTGGTCATGCACTGTGCTACAGTAATGTGTGGTTTTACCTTTGCAGTGGAAGACACTTTGTTCTTACTACATGTGTCCATGGGACCAGCACAGTGTAAACTTTTTATTTTTTGCAGTCCTAAACAGTAATTCTTGAATCTGTGACTAAACGGTCTCCTTTTGACAGGGTATTGATCCCTTCTCTCTGGACGCTCTAGCCAAAGAGGGAATTGTGGCTCTGCGCAGGGCGAAGAGGAGGAACATGGAGAGGTAAGTGTCGGGTTGTAAATTTGTTGAAATGCTTTGGGCATGGATGAATTCTGTTTTACTTTTTATAGTAAATTCAGCCAGACACCATGCCAGATTAAAACACTCTCTTTTGGTTATAGTGGTAACTTCCTTCTATTTATCACTGACATGAGGGAGAGCACACACATCAGTATGCAGTTTGATGTCATCTGTGCTCTACGTGTTTAATATAAAAACTAAGATGAAGATCTTTGCCTTTTTCAGACTCACTTTGGCCTGTGGTGGTGTTGCAATGAACTCTGTGGATGACCTCACTCCAGATTGCCTGGGCCATGCTGGTCTTGTCTATGAACACACACTGGTCAGTGTGGTTGTTTTTGGTATCTATTACCTTTCCAAAAATGTTTCAGTATATTTTTTTAATTACGCGCTGATTGTGTTAACAGGGCGAGGAGAAGTACACGTTTATTGAAAAGTGTGGAAACCCTCGTTCAGTGACGCTGCTGATCAAAGGCCCCAACAAACACACACTGACTCAGATTAAAGATGCTGTGAGAGACGGCCTGCGTGCGGTCAAGAATGCTGTTGAAGACGGTATGAGTGCATCACTTACCTGGGCCTGTTTGAGTATTTTGGGGTGATTAACACAGGACCTCTTCTCCATTTTCATGCTACAGTGATTTGTGGGCACTGATACAGCACATCAGTAAAGTTTGAAGTGCACCATATTTTTCTTTAGTGGAAATAAAAACCTTAAAAGCATTCATTTCTTACAACTGGCATGAATCCTGCTGTCTTGGGCAATGTTCTATATAGTGACACTGGACCAATAGAAGGCATCCTTGCACCTTTTGTAAATCAATCCTTTCTCCTTGTTTCCCCTGGGTACATAGGCAGTGTTGTTGCTGGAGCGGGAGCGTTTGAGGTAGCCGTAGCCGATGCTCTGGTGAAGCACAAGCCTAAAGTGAAGGGCCGAGCACAGCTGGGTGTGCAGGCTTTTGCTGACGCTCTGCTCGTCATCCCAAAGGTAATCTGATGTTTAAGAAAATACTGTGTGTAGGAATTGAAACTACTCTGCAGAACGTTAGCTGTAGCTGCCTGTTGTCTTTGTAGGTCTTGGCGCAGAATTCTGGCTATGATCCACAGGAGACCCTTGTGAAGCTGCAGACTGAATTCAAAGGGTCTGGTCAGCTCATTGGGGTGGACCTGAGCACAGGTGTGTGTGCCAAAATGCAAATTGCTTGATTTTTATTTCCTTTGAAAATCCTTGTGAAAGGATGAATGTTTTAAACATTTAAAATCCACATTAATCAGACTTTCAACATTCTCCAGGTGAACCCATGCTTGCTGGGGAGGCCGGTGTTTGGGATAACTACAGCGTTAAAAAGCAGCTCCTTCACTCATGGTGAGTAAAACACTGGACTATCAATGAAAGATATTTTAATGATTAACAGCATGGCTGAATTCTGTTTTACTGTGCCTGTAGTAAATCCAGTCAGACACCGTGCAAAAGTATCTTTCTCTGTCATTTTAAATGATGCTGTGGTGATGCTGCTAATCATCATTGACGTAAAGGAGAACACATTTGTTTTTTTTTTCTTGATTGGGGGGGGGGATCAAATGATATCTGTAGGTTAGTTTCTCAGTTTGAGGTTCAGAATGTCCAGTTTTCCTAACGCGCCCTTTCTCTTCTCCTTCCTCAGCACGGTCATCGCTAGTAACATTCTCCTAGTAGATGAAATCATGAGAGCTGGAATGTCTTCCCTCAAAGGCTAAAAAAAATGGAGCATGATTAAAAACGGGATGAAGGGCTGTTAAGTAGCCTATAGCTCAGCGGACAGACGCCCCGAGTCCTGTGCAAAGTACATCCTGTCTGGATTCGAACCGTGACGACAAACAACTCATTACAAGTCTGCTCATCTTGTGTCCAGTATGATTTTAACGTCCCCATCGAATTGTCGCTCGTCCTCCGTTCGTTCAATTGGGTTATTTATGAGATTTTGTTAAGGCACTGAACTGCGATACACTTTTTTTTTTTTCTCTTTGTTACCCATTAAACATTTTGGTTCACGAAAATGCTGTGCATCATTTGTTTTCTCTAAGACTGGTTCAAGAAATGTCTGCCACAGTAAAAAGTTATTCACACTTGAAAACATTTTATTGAAATAAAATTAACACAGTATTCCTGACAGGTCGTCATTAAAACTTGCTATGCATGTTTAGTCTATAAAATGCAGTTCAGAAACAATGCTATGCTGCTAGCGGTGTCTGGTACCAAATCATTGGGTTGAAATGTGATTTGCTTTGAGATTAGATGTTCAGAATCGACTGAAGGGAAACAATGTAAACAGTGTAACGTCAGTATTGCTATAGGCATTGAAACAGCAGACAAGTTTTCTTAAAGGAATTATTTTGATTGGAATGGAATGTGCAATACTTCAAGTTCTTGATGTGCATCCAGCCTAATCCTTCAGTTTGACCAGTCATATCAATTCCTTTTCATCTAGTTCCATCAACCTAATACAACCAGTGCCATTGTTCATTTGTCTTTCCTCATACTTCCTTTAAATCCACGGCTCCTGTTAAACTCTCACCCAAAGCTTTGTCACTTCTGTTAGGACACATCAAGATCTTATCCAGTGGTATGTTTAAATTGGACTGAAATGAGGGGAAAATACAGTTGCAGACGAGTAATAAATTGATCACAAATTAAGGCAGGAAAGAGGGCCAAGTTAAAATAAATGACTTGATATTTGTATCTGTTTACCAATATTTGCACTTAAAGATGTGAGCTAATATTTGTGGTTAATATCAATTAAATTTATTCAAGTACCATCTAGTCTTGCTTAAAATTCTGTTTAACATCCCTTTGCTTGATATACATTCTTTGGATCCTTATATCTCAATTCCCCACCCTAAAGAAAAAGCCAAAAAACCCACACAACAGTCATCAAAACTCTACTGACCTTGTAAAAAGGCGAGTATGGCACACTGATATGCACTAGAAAGGAAAATCACTTTGGTTTTGCAAAATACAACACGCTTCTTCTGAAGTGATGGCAATCAAACAACTGAAAACATCTGACATTCCTCATCAACACAGTAGCCATTCTTTACTGCTCAGTCTCCCGTTTACTACAACAGAGTATAGTCTTATTCTTTATCACACAGGGGCATCTGCGTTCTGTCTGCACAGGTGCTGGTGTTAACCTAACCGTTTCATTGTAAGGCAACGTTCTATGATACAGTTCTTATATTTGTGTAACCTGAAGTTCAGTCACAGGATGTGATGGGAAGCGAAGAGCTTGAAACTGCATGCATTCTCATTTTGGCTTTCTTGCTTCTAGTGCAACTCGCTGAGAAGTGTCTGAAGCCTCCATGCCATACTTTGATGGAACTGTCCTCCATTTGAGATCATTCGGAACAGTTTGCTCCTCCTGTGCTCTCTGCTCTTCGTCCAGAGGTGGAACGTTCACGTTCTAGAACAGCCTCACCTGCTTCTTCAGATCGTTTTGTTTCCACAGTGCCAGGCGGTCAAAATCTGCAATGGTCATCCCAAAGACCTGGTAGAACTCCTCAGGGGACAAATGTCTCTGCAGTAATGTGGGAGCAGATTACAAACATTGTGTGAACATATGGGGTTTCAAAATCTGACATTTAATGTTTTTTAACTCATTGGATGGCTGTTGAACCAGGCTATGAGCTATTTCTGTTCAGTATTTAACCACTGACCTCATAGAATTAGTACACAGTTTGAGTTAATACAACAGACCAGGGCCACATGAGAAATCAGAACAGTTTTAGAGGGCCAGACTAATATGCTTAACTCAGTTCTGCCCAATACATATACAGTCATGGCCGAAAGTGTTGGTACCCCTGAATTTTTTCCAGAAAATTATTGCAATTACACGCTTTGTTATACACATGTTTATTTCCTTTGTGTGTATTGGAACAACACAAAAAACAAATGAAAAAAAAAATTATTTGACATAATTTCACACAAAACTCAAAAAATGGGCCAGACAAAATTATTGGTACCTTTTCAAAATTGAGGGTAAATAACTTTGTTTCAAGCATGTGATGCTCATTCAAACTCACCTGTGATAAGTAACAG
>BRDA01012035.1:56901-67559 GCA_036984385.1 Crenuchus spilurus
GCTGAAGAGGAGAGTGTAGAGGAGAAGACCCAGGACTCTGGATGATTTAGAGAGGTTGTGTAAAGAGGAATGGTGGAAGATGCCTCTTTCTGTATATTTTGAAGAGTTATAAGAGAAGATTAAGTGCTGTCTTGTTGGCAAAAGGAGGTACAAAGTACTAAAACCAGGGGTGCCAATAATTATGGAGGGTGCTGTATTTACATAGACATCAAATATGAACATCTGGGTGAATTAACCTCCACGTTTACTGCTCAGTTATTAATCTGACAGGTAAAGTAAGGACGTGCTTATCAATGACTCAGCATGAAAGACTGAGAGGAAAGCACTTTGGTATTAAAGACTTTCATAAAAAATATTATTTTTTTATTTGAAGGTCTTAAAACTGTGTTCTTGGGTCATTGTTTTAGAAAATGTTGTCATGACAGAAGTAATATGGAATGTTTCTGAGTGAACGAGTGAAAAGAAAAGCCAGGAAACACACAAAGGACAAACACAACCATGTAAAGACTCTTTCACATCCAATTAGACAAATTTGGAAGACTTCTGCAGCACCTTCATTCCAGTTTCACTCTCCTACATTATCAACACTGGTTTCTTGTGCAGGACTGAGTGTAAAGCTGTAAAAAAGGTCAATCTTGGCCAAAAAGAAAGGATGTGCTGATCATGTTTATGCTTAGACAGCCTAAACCTTCTAAAATAAATGGCATAAAATAATTATAATAAAAATGGCCAATCTGGTTAACATTAGCCATTCACCAAAATCCATGTATGGTTCTCACAAGATGTACTTCACCTCAGTGAAACAGTCAACATCAGTCTGGTGTGACATGTTGGTGTCGTGATCCTGTAACTTTTTATTGTTTTTTGCTTCTTCAGTTCATTCGCTGAATGGCATCATACTGTACATACGTCCCAACTGCTGCTAAGCTGCCAGTCACATCAGAAACATATCTTCCACACCAGCTCCTACAGTTAACAGGGAAGTCTAAAGTTTGCTCAGAGACACTGTTCTTCTCATCAGTAGGTGTGTGAGAGGTGTGAGAGTGTTTGGGCTTGGCTGAAGGCTCACCACAGCGGTAGTAGAGCTGAGGTGAGCGAGGCACAGTGGGAGACATGCCCTGACGGCTGTACGTTGGCGAGTCAATGTAGCCTGGACTGGAGGACCGCCGGTGCCTGAAGTCCCAACTGTCATAGATTTCCTGCAAAACAGCACAAGAGCCTAATCAAACAGTCATAAATTCAGATACATACACATCAGAAAGCCCAGTCAAGAATATGTGCACGAATAGCCCCAAAACTGTTATACTGTAACAAGTTTTAAATCTAGGCTAAAACCTTTTCATCTTTTAGTTTATCTTACAAAACACAGCTTGATGAATATTGTCAATCATGAGTTGTGAATCTGTAGTAGGTTGGAGATTTTTCTGGGAACTGGCAACCTGGGGCTCTGCTGTGGAGTCCTTTGTGGTGTGATTCTCGGACTGCCGTCAATCTGGGTTTGACGTGTTGTTCTTTGTCCCATTGTGACTGGCGTGAAAGGCACTTCAAAATCCAATTTGAGCGGCCAGAGTGTTATGGGACCAACTTGAGTCAGGTGCCCTCTAGAACGTGAGCCCATCTGAAGTTCTATATAGCAGGTCCAACCACCGCTCAGTGGGGGCAGTCGCATGCTTGTCCAATCGTCACTCCATGAGGGCAGTCTCCTGATGATGCAATCACTGCTCCGTGAGGGGCGGTCCTCTGCTGGTCCAATCACCCCTGTGCGGGGGCGGTCCATTACTCAGAGTGTGCAGTCTGAGATATATCTGTACAAATCTGATTGTAATCGGATTTCAAACCACCTCCAACTGTGGCTTAGATCAGATTTGTAAAACTTGGATTTCATGTGTTTTAATGTCTGGACCACCAACAATCAATCTGGATAAAATCTAGATCTGAGCTGGCTGTGTGAACATCATATTTTTAGTTTACTGTTTCCATACTAAACATATCCGCCTTTAAGATCATTTTAACCCACAAAGGCTGATAAACAAATTTTAGGACTCTTCCAAAAACAGCACTACATAGCGTCAAACAATTTTACCTCAAAGGACACAAAATAATGACTTTAAACAAGTTGAAACACTAATGTCAACAGAACATCCTAACCTGATTCCTAAACTACACAAAAGCTTAAACTGATGAGAGGTACCAACACAAACCAAACATCAGAAGGAGGCTAAAGACATCAGATGCCTAATAAGGTACTTAGTCAGGTCACATTACAGCCCCTCAACCCCAACTTGTTTATACATCCTGACTCGCTGGTTTTCAGCATTCTGGCCAACTCAAACAAGCCACATTACCTGAGAATATGGAGACAGAGTTCCCAAAGACTGCAGGTAGAAGAAGGGAGGTAAGAAGAGAGGAAAATGAATAGAAATCAGGCAAGCACAAATTAATTTCACACTCCATTACTCCATCCTCTCCAGACCCATGTCAGAAGAAAGGAGAGAATGGAAAGAGTGGCCTGTATGAAAGATATAATCAGCTGATTTTAATTTACGTCAAGCTTGTCATACAGGTTCATACATATTCAACATAATATGTGCAGTAAATATATCTGCATTTCCATCATTTCACCATTCGTGATGTGTTTACGCACAACCATGCTTTACACCAACTGGACTACAACATATACAATGAACCCAGAATCCATGCAAGCTACTGTAGCTGTGTGCAATTCTGTATTATTAATATATAAACATTGCATTTCTGTAATCATATAAAGATTTCACAGTTAAAGCCCCGGGGAACCTACATTTCCATTTTATTTTTAATTACATACATCTTGTTCCTATGGGCAGGGGCGCAGCACCAAATTCTGGCCCTATGCACAAGCAGTGCCCTCCCACCCATATATAAATATTATTAAATATTATTTCCTTTAATGTTTAAAACAAAAGAAAATCCCAGACTCCTCAAGGGCCCTCCCTCTTAAATAAGCTTTCCCTAACAAATCACAAGGCTGACATGGCTCAACCTGTCTCCAAGCTGTGCAGTTTTAAAGCTGTAATATGTGATGGCCAGGACTCTGGACCAATCAGAGCGCAAGGGGGTTGTCACATGACAGGTGCAGCCAGTTCAGCCAGTTCAGTCCAGTTGTGGTAATGCATGTGATTCTCTTTTGCTCTCTTTGTTCAGTTCTCTGTTAATAAACTATTCCGTTTGCTGAGAAATTGCTTTTGCATTTCCTCTATATCACTACAATATTAGTCATATGGAGCTGTCAATCACGCATGATAAGACCACACCCAACATGTCTGATAATTGAATTTTGACATTTTATGTTCCCAATTTAAACTTTACTGGATGTTTTTTTAGTTCCCAGGGGCTTTAAGGATTCCAGTCAATTATTCACATACCAAGTAAACATGGATTCCACTGTACAACATGAGTTTAGGGGTGGGCAATATGACGATATGTTACTGTTATCACAATAAATTGTTGTTTCAATGTTTCTGTGAGTATTTCACAGGTACTGTCAGTAGTTCTAAAACACCAAACAGCTGTACTATAAAAGATTTAGACCAATTATACAGAGCATGTAAACAACAAAAGCCAGTATATAATAACTGCCTAATAACAATGTACAACTTTTCGTTAATTAACATGCAAATTCATGTTTTAAAATGTCATTACACATCATTTTTTAAATGTTGCAATAATAATATTGTGATTATATACTGTACATTGTGAAAACATCAACACATGATAAATGCTTTTTATATTATTATGTTGTTGCCATATCGTCCACCCTTACATGAGCCAATAGAAAAGAAAGCACTACAGACGCCACAAGTGGAGGTTCAACATGGCAACACTGAGTGAATGGGGGTAGCAGCGGGAAGCCAGAGTCAGTAGCATTTAGTGCTAAGACTAGCATCTCAGTACCTCCCCATAGCTGCAGCGCTCTAGCCTGTCATCAGAGGAGTATCTGTGATAGGACTCGTAAGGAATGAGATCGGGCCGCTGTACATCATAAATAGCTTTAATCTTAGGCAGGGCGGCCAAATCCTTGTATTTGAGAATCTCATTCTCCACTTTGGCCTGAGGAGCAAAACACAGAACAGGGACAGAAACAGGACAGAGGGGAAAAAACGTGAAACACACACACACACACACACAGAAAAAAGAGACGGAGCCTGCAGGGATGGACTCAGATCCAGATGGAGATTGGATCCGTCCTCACAGCAGCCTTCTGATGCCACATATCACAGACACACATACACATGCCTGACACACAGTACACTGTCTCACAAACGTAAACACTCACTGGCCACAGTATTAACCTTCTACACAGATATCTTTTAACAGTGAACTATTCTCAACATAACGCTGCTTACACAACACACTACTCATATAACTACACTGTATATATACTGACAATGATCCATATAACCCCTGTTCAGCTCAGTACTGGTTCTGTTGTAAAAGCTCACCAAACAATGAACAGAATAACTGCTTAACAGATGGACTACAGTCTAACGTACACCAGTCACAGGGTCACGGCTACTGTAATGTTATTCTTCTCTGGGTATAGCACAGGATCCACAACTATACACATCCTGTGTCCAATTCACACTGCACAGCCCAACGTCTGTGTGCTGGTCACATGATTTCTCACACATCGTGAGTGTTAAAAATTTTACAAAACCTAGACTTGGGTCTGTTTTGGTGAGACAGAAGGCAGCAAAGCTCTCTGTTTACCAGTCAGTCAACTTTCCTACCCTCACCTGGTCATGAGCTTTGGGTGATGACCAAAAGAACGTGATTGTGAGTACAAGTGACTGAAATGAGCTTTGTTTTAGGGTGTCCGGGCTCTCTCTTAGAGACAAGGTGAGGAGGACATCCAGGAAAGACTCGGAGTAGAGCCGCTGCTCCTCCATGTCAAAAGGAGGTAGTTGAGGTTGTTCAGGCCACTGATTAGGATGCCTCCTGGACGCCTCTCTGATGAGGTGTTCCAGGCATGTCCAGACTCTGGGGAAGACCCAGGACACACTGGAGAGAATATATCTCTCAGCTGGCCTTGAAATACTCACACCTGAGCTGGAAAAGGTGGCTGGGGAGAGGTTTGCTTGGGTTGCTACCCCCATAACCCGGCCCTGGATAAGCGGTTGATGATGGATGGCTAGTGTTTTTAGAAATAGTGGCCATCTGAGTTGACTGACCATGTATGGAAATTCTGTGAAGACCGCGTCTGGCCAGTCACTGGTCTACATTACTTCCAACTCTACTCAAACCTGCTAAGTAACTGAAATTCTCAGCATATACTCAGGTACAGTCTGGATCACTTGGCAGTGGATATCAAAAAGCAAGATCATAGAAAACTGCATAATTGTACACTAGAGTGAGCAGACATCCCTGTTTTCCAGAGACAGTCCTTATTTTTAACACAACTCCGATAAAAGCCCTTGACAAACTTCTCGCCTTCTTTTTGCTTTGTCCAACAGAAGGGGCTGGCTGCTGCTGCCTAATAACCACTTCTACTACATGCTCGCCTAGTTTAAGAGAACAGTTGTGTAAAACTTGACTAGAACTTAGCAAGTGTCCAGTGAAGCCACATATATTTAAAGTAGGGTTGGGTTCATGTACTTGAATGGTACTACAATATTAAATTCCAGTTAAGTACTGTATTGGTGGGGCCCCGAGTGGCTCAGCGGGCAAAGACGCTACCACTATGACCCGAGGATCATGAGTTTGAATCCCGGTCATGCTGTTTGCCATCAACAGTCGGGGCCCAAGAAAGCAAAAATTGGCAGTGCTCTCTCTGGGCAGGTAGATGGCGCTCTCACTCTCCTTATCACTTTCACATTACAATGTCTGCTGGCTCAGGCATCTACTGATAGGTCTAATTGGAGCTGGGGACCCTGTGTGCCTTCCTCTGAGTGCGTTAGGCTCTCCAGTGGTGGTGTATCAGTGGTGGTTCAAAAAGAAGCGGTGGCTGCATCACACGCAGCGGAGGAGACTTGTGCTTGCCTGCACCCTCCTAGAGTCAGGGACATTGCAAAGTGACGGAGAGAGGCCTAATGGAGGGGATGGGCTAATTGGCTACCACTACATTGGGAAGAGGATAAAAATTGGAAAAAAAAAAAAAAGTACCGTATTGTTTACAAAATTATTTTACTAACTGAATACCTGAAAGACCTCATCATGCACTAAGAACCACCAAGACTACTTAAATCCCAGCGTGCCAGTCTTTTATTAGTTCCCAGAATTCATTAGACTTCAGTGGGAGGAGCCTTCTTACACAGCCCCTCAACTCTGTAATAAACTTCCAGCTAGTGTTCGGGATGCAGCCACAGTCTCTACTTTTAAATCTAGACTCAAAACCCACCTGTTCACTTTAGCTTTTTGCAACTAACCTCTCCTTCTAGTGTAAGATTGTCGTTTTGGCATATTGGCACCATGTCTAATGTCAGACATGGGCTAGAGGGGTATAAAGCCCCCAGGACTGAGCTGTGGAGCTGTGGAACTGTATTACTCTAAGCAGGACAAACTCTTTTTAATACCCTTGTAGGTGTCCCAAAAGTGTACATAATATCATTTTACATGAAAAAAATGTGGTACAATTAAAAACACATATAAACCACTCTGTCTTCCATCATCCAAATCAAAATGAATCCTTAATGTCACTGCCAGAGATGACTGAGGAACAAAAGTGATCAAAGACTGTCAAGTGCTGGCAGCATGTACACCACAGTGCATCACCGAACAGGACAAAAACCACAAAGTCTACAGTCTACACGAATGCATAATGGTACAGCAAACACAAACGCTGCTGAAAACATAGTGCTAGTTATTGTTGGTCAGGTTTCTGACAGGGAAAGATTAGGTTTAATATGACCTTGTCGAGACTGCAAGCATAATCAGAGTTTGTGCTTTAAGCCCTTTATGTACAGTGTATGTAATTAAGCAACGCTGAGCATGCAGAACACTGACGTTTTGTGTTTGCTGTGTGGGACGTAATACTTACACAAATGACCCTACTGGGAGAGCCTATACTGGAGCCAGGAGGGGAGATGGAGGCCTCTGAGGTGCGTCTGAGCTATAAGAGTGCACACACATACAGGTTTACATGGACTTATACAATACACACCTTTATTATAAATCTTCTTCAGACCCACAATGCTTAAAAAAATCAAGGATACACCAATGATGAGCCCTCATTGATGATGTAAATATCACCGATTATCTCATAACAACAGCACATGTCATGGTCTGGGATGTATTAGGCAGTAAGCAAACATCCAGGTTCAGAGTTCATGTGTCAAATGTCTCAGAAATGGGAAGATGTGAAGACCTGAGCATCTCTGATAAGGTCTATATTGTCATGTTCAGATAACTGGGTTGGAGCATCTCTGAAAAGCATGTACAGTGGTGCTTGAAAGTTTGTGAACCCTTTAGAATGTTCTATATTTCTGCATAAATAAGACCTAAAACATCAAACAAGTGCTAAAAGTAGATAAAGAGAACCCAGTTAAACAAATGAGACAAAATATTAGACTTTTGTGAGGAACATAATGCTGGCACTTTTTCATGGTTTTTAACACTTTCAGGACTACTGGCACATTGTTTCTGTCTCACAAGTCTCAGAAAACCTAAATACTGTATAGTGATGCAGTGATACTGTACTGTGAAGATGTACTCAAGCATCACAGTTAAGGGTGGACAACATAGTCAGAATACAACCTCACAATTCCTGAAGTTTCTACCTATATACTGAATTTTATTCAGATCTTCAATCTGCAAATCTTGTGACTAGTAGACTACTGTAAATGCTGTTACTGTAAATACTGTTACTGTAAACGCAGTTACTGTAAATGCTGTCACTGTAGACACTGTCACTGTAAATATTGTTACTGTAAACCGTTACTCTAAACGCTGTTAATGTAAATGCTGACACTGTAAACGCTGTTACTGTAAATACTGTCACTGTAAATGCTGTTACTGTAAATGCTGTTACTGTAAATGCTGTCAGTGTAAATACTGTTACTGTAAATGCTTTTACTGGAAACACTGTTAATGTAAATACTGTTACTGTAGACACTGTCACTGTAAATGCTGTCACTGTAAATACTGTTACTGTAAATACTGTCATTGTAAATACTGTCACTGTAAATACTTTTACTGTAAACGCTGTCACTGTAAATGCTGTCACTGTAAATGCTGTCACTGTAAATGCTTTTACTGGAAACACTGTTAATGTAAATACTGTTACTGTAGACACTGTCACTGTAAATGCTGTCACTGTAAATACTGTTACTGTAAATACTGTCATTGTAAATACTGTCACTGTAAATACTTTTACTGTAAACGCTGTCACTGTAAATGCTGTCACTGTAAATGCTTTTACTGGAAACACTGTTAATGTAAATACTGTTACTGTAGACACTGTCACTGTAAATGCTGTCACTGTAAATACTGTTACTGTAAATACTGTCATTGTAAATACTGTCACTGTAAATACTTTTACTGTAAACGCTGTCACTGTAAATGCTGTCAATGTAAATGCTTTTACTGGAAACACTGTTAATGTAAATACTGTTACTGTAGACACTGTCACTGTAAATGCTGTTACTGTAAACCGTTACTCTAAACGCTGTTACTGTAAATGCTGTCACTGTAAATGCTGTCACTGTAAACGCTGTCACTGTAAACGCTGTTAATGTAAATACTGTCACTGTAAATACTTTTACTGTAAACACTGTCACTGTAAATGCTTTAAATGGAAACACTGTTAATGTAAATGCTGTTAATGTAAATACTGTCACTGTAAACGCTGTCACTGTAAATGCTGTTACTGTAGACACTGTTACTGTAAATACAGGGCCAGCCCTCCACCCATGCAGATCACACACTGTGCGTGGGGCCCCAAGTGCCCATAGGGGCACCAAAAAAGTCTCCGCTACTACCCTTAGTTTAGTTAAAGCAAATAATATGATTTAATTACAACAGTGTAAAAAGGGGATAACATGTATTGTTATCCTGACAATTAGACAATGTTCAGAAAAGCATGTTATATGTATATAATATATATATAATTACAATAATATTTAGCATAGCATCAACATTTTATGTAAATAATAAGCTAATAAAATAAACAATAAGTTAAATTATGCATGACATTAACCCTCTTACGCTTTCAATGTCAGGATTTAGTTTTCAGCTCTGTGTACTGAAACAAATGAGCAGCTACTTTCCACACCTGGCTCTGTTTGTAACACGGCATTTGGGGTAATGGACCTAAGTGATGTAGTGTCCACACTACACAGCTGTATGACATTAATGCTTTAATATCCTCACCCTGAGCTTTCTCTCCATCTTCGCAGCCTGTTTGCACATCGGATGCCACACTTCTGAACCTGCAACACAAACACAGATGCTATTGATTTTAAGCTTCTCTACCACTCAAAAGTTTGGGGTCACCCATTACATTTACATACAGCACATATTTCAGCAGCAGTTGTGTATTTTAGCTCAGTCTCCAAACAGCTAGAGATAAACGTTTTCATAGGAAATAAACTTATTTGTTGTCGTGGAAAATTTTGGGAGGCTCCAAATTTATGAGTGGTAGTAGTAGTGCTCAAATAGTGTGTACATTTCTATAGCGATGTCTTCCAGGAACAACTCTCTCTCCTCAGTATTCACACAGTGTATCTCAGACTCTGATCAAAGACATGAGCCGGAGCATCAGCACTTCTGAACAACTCCCACTAATCAAACACCTGACATGGAGGGTCGTATATTAGAGTAGACACAGGAAAGCTCTGAGCTAGTAACTCATGCTGACCTGCTCACACACACACACACACACACACACACACACACACACACACACACACACACACACACGACAAACTACTATGAAGATTTGATAGAGAGCAATAAAGAGAAAGTCCTCATCGTGTTTAAGTGGATACAGAGTCATATAGGAATTAAAACTATTTTAATCCTACCGTTCTACTGTTGTTTTGCTGTACGATTTAAAAAATTATTCTGTGAGAAAATCAGTGATAAAATGGAAAACTTCTAAACCTGTGGTCATTTTATGATGTAGTTTTTTAGTTTAGAACTATAGCTGTGAGGCTAACACTGCTAACAAACACTAGAACTCATTAGACACCCAAACACCCTATTTGTTTTAATCAAGAATGAAAATGCTGAAACTGTATCTGTATCCACATCTTCATTAATGTCAGACAGACTAAGTAGGTCTTTACCACACTATATTGCTTTGCGGCTTCACCAGCACAGTTACAGTTTGGTGCTGAAATGGAATAAAACAACAAACTACAAGCACAAGCTTTACTAAACTACACTTGTTATGATGAAGCCAGAATACAGCCGCTTAGCTTTGTGTTTGTGCTCCCTGCTGCAGTGTTAGGGATCGTCTCACAATTAGCAGAAGAAATGTGAAGTGTTTCAGTGTCTGTAGCCAATGACACTCACATTAAACACACAACACATCCATGTGACTTACATCATTCATTTTAGACATTTTTCATCATTTTATTAAATATTAGTAATAATGTAACACACATGCATCTTCATACATATTCATATATTATTGTATTTGTTTTATATACAAATATAAAAGAATAATCAATTAAACTCAT
>BRDA01012035.1:77152-90651 GCA_036984385.1 Crenuchus spilurus
AAGAGGCTGTACGCTTGCCACTTTAAAACAATCAGGAACACACCCAGAAGTAAGCGAAAGATTAACCACTTTCAGCACATAAGGACCCACAGATTGTAAAACGTTTTTAAGAAATTTAGGAGGAAGAATGTCCAAAGAGCTAGAGGAGGGATGCAAGTGCTGCATAATCTCTGTTAACTCACTCAGAGAAATTTGTGTAAACTGAGATAAAATGTCCCTATTACAGCAGACAGGACCAATTCAGGTACCACTTCAGATACCAATAGGGTATCAGAATGGTATTTGTTTATACTTATCAACCACAAATCAAATTCACTCTTTCTGGATGGCGCAGTTTATCTGGATAGGATATAGGATGTAGAAATAACGAGGCTGTTTTTAAAATGTAAGGAGTAGAAAGTACAGATAACTGGATGAAAATATAAGTAAGTAGAAGTAAAAAGTCATCCAAAAATAATTACTCAGTAAAGTATAAATAACCAAAATTTCTACTTAAATATAATAACAAAGTATTTGTACTTCGTTACTTGACACCTCTGTAGCTGGTATCACAACATTATCAGCAGAAGTGCCACAAACAGGGTTCTCTGGTCCAGAACATCTGAGATCTGGGAAATCCAGAGAGCAAAGCCAGCAGGTACTGAGCAATGTTGACTGGGAGTAGCCTACAAGTCTTACCATATAGCACCTAGTAGTCTGGCCATATGGATTTGGCCCCAATCACATGCACCACTGCTCCTAGATAATCATTGTTATGTTGATCTGTGAGTGGTTTTAAATGTTGTGGCTGATCAGTGCACATTAATAGATCTTTTCCTGCAAAAGCAGTAAATAAAACAGCTTAAAAGGCAGCAAATATGCATCAAGTAAGCACACATTTCCTTCATGGCAGGTCCTGAGACACTGCAGTGTCTTAGCAAGTCTCAGTATAATCTGGTTACTCCAGCACCATGACAGAGCGAAGTCAGGGCAAAGACTTCAGGACAGCAGTGCCAGCACTAATCTCCTATAACAGTATTTTCTCATCGTCTCTGCTGCTTTTTTGTGCTTGAATTAATTAAATACTAAAACAAAACCACTCTGCTGTTCTTCATCAGTATTAAGTAGAATATCATGAAAAGGATCGTTTGTTTTCGTTATTTTGCTCAAAAGGTAAATCGTCAGCTTCATTAGATGTACATTTCAAGACTTTGTTGATTTGTTGTTTGGCTTAAAGCTCATAAAAGCCAGAAATACAGAAACTCAGTCTTTTGTATGCCGAGTAAATTACTATTCAAACAGTATCAGCAGTCAAACAAAAGGCCTGAAATGTGTGTAATGAATACAAAATATATGACAGTTTAACTTTTTAAATTAAATGATGAATTATGATGATTTTTTGAGATGATTTAGTAGACAGAACACATCTGCTAATTTGCTGCTGTGATCAATAGTGATTCTAACATGATTACAGAACTCAATGTTACAGGTTTCTTTACAAAAGCTGTAAAACAGTGCTGTTTGAAAAGTGATCATATTGTGAGATTTACACCACGTTTCATCTGTTTTTTCCTAGCTGTAGTTCATTATAGATGCACAGGCCTTCATCTCACCTCACTTCATCAGCCAGTTGAACATAAATAAAGTTTGATTCTAGTTAAATCTGTCGTAATTTCAAATCACAGAGCTACTAATTCAAGGGTATATTCAGAACACAGTGGAACCTCAGTTTTGGTCATTAATCTGTTCTAAAGTGACTGATGATAACAAAAACGAACGACAACTGACACAATATGTCCCATAAGAAATAATGTAAATCCAATTAATCTGTTCCAGACACTCCAAAATATTAACAAAAATAAATTTTATATAGAATAACTATAGTTTTACACACAGAACACAATGAGAACTAAACACAAAAGACTAATAAAATGGATAAATGAACATTTAACATCACTCTTACAGGTTTACGCTCTGTTTTAGAGAGTGCTGGTGTAGTCAAGCTGCAGCCTTTGTTTTGTACACCTGTTCTCGTGGTTCTCGGACGCTTCTTGTTTTTACACCACTTTAGTGTTTTAGTTTGTCTCGAGCATTATCAATGAGAAACAACGAAAAACAAAGACAGAGAAACAACTAATGTGTGGATGGATGCAAGTAACGGCATGCAACTGGGACAAAATTTCCCGGAACAAAGTCGACAATAATCTAATTGTATAATAACCACACAAACAATAACCGTGGTTCCAATGTACTTGTTTACAATTACAATGATAATTTATGATCAATCTGAGAACAGACAGAATGGTTCCTTGATATTTGTATCAGTGCCCACGTTTGACTATCATCAAATCAAATCAAATCAAATTTATTTATAAAGCGCTTTTTACAACTGATGTCACAAAGCAGCTTTACAGGGTTAATAATAACAAACATCAAATCATTAATCACTAATCCCCGATGTGCAAGCCAACGGCGACAGTGACAAGGAAAAACTCCCTCAGAGCTGGAGCATCCCACACAGGCCTGTAGATTCTTCTTAGTTTTAACAGAAAATAAGACCTGCATGACTTGAGTAATCCCAAAAACACGCCTCCAAAAATGTGAATATCATGAAAAAGTTAGTGTGTTCATAATTTCATTCAAAAGCTGAACTGTACTTTTATATTCAATAAACCTAAAGTGACATAATTCAAGCTTTTAATGTTGAAACTGTTTGAAAAGTAATTTACTCAAAATGAAATACTATAATAATCTGAGATTATGGATTTCTCATTTTTATGATCAACTGATCAACAGTAAAACAACAAAGGAATGAAATGTCACTTTACATGTAATTGATATAAAATATTAGTTTTCCTTTTTGAATAATTTTAAATTTTTTAATAAATATTTTTAATTAAAAATATTAGTTTTCCTTTTTGTGAATAATTTCTTAGGACTGAATTTGCACATTTTGAGAAGTTTTGCTTTTGTTCAGTAGACTTGTGCTTCTTGAGCAGTTTAAACATCTTCAAAATTGTACTTCTTGAAGATATTCACTCATTTTTGTCAGATTTCTGCTTCTTAACTGAACTTCTGCTTTTTGAGAAGATTTTCTGAGTATGTTCTTGCTGCCTGAGGGAATTGACATCTCTTAAGCAGATTAACACTTGTTGAGTATATTTATGCTTCTTGAAAAGATATACAGTGTGCATTGTGAGTAGATTTGTTTCTTGAGTACATACCTAATTTCCTGAAAATTTCCTTGGGACACTTTTTAAAAATGCAATAAACAGTAGAATGTGTATGTTGTTAATCCACTTGAACCTTTATTAAACACACAGAGGGAAACAAACTTTATATTTGTTAAATATAAACACAAGTAGAAATTGATGCCTGCAACACACTCAAAGTTAAGACAGAGGCATGTTTACCACTGCGTCACATCACCTTTTCTTTTAATAATTGTTTTTAATTCATTTTAACTCATTTTAAGTTTGGGAATTAAAGATACTAACTGATAGAATGTTTGTACTGTACACAACACAAACAAACAGAATGAAGTTAACACTTGAAAACACTGAAAATCTTTTCTTTGTCCTTTTGCTTGCTAAATAAAGACTCAAGTGAATTAATAAATTACAAAATCTGTTTTAATTGCAGTTTTAGAAAGTATACTTTCTTTTCTGGAAATTGGTTATTTAGATTAGTGTTCTTTAAAAATATACAACTACTGAGTGTGATTGTATTATTTTCTTATTGTTTTTACTATTATTATGTTTAGTTTTTTAATTATTGGTTTCATATTTTATTATTTATAATAATAATAATAATAATAATAATAATAATAATAATAACGTTAGTACTCAGTTTTATAATTTTTTCCCATTCATTTATTTTGTTTGATTTGAGTTTAATTTGACTGTTGATTTGTTATGTTAATTTTAGTTTAAGCTGGTTAAATTCAATTGAATTTTCACTGTAAATGTTTTTCTGACTTACAAATGAGGGTCACCCAAAATGTATGACTGAGTTATAATAACGATTGATTGATTGACTAATTGAGTAGATTCTTAATTGGACTTTCACTTCATGAGTAGACTTGTGCTTCATGAGAAAATTTAAATGACATGAACAGCTTTACGACAGCTGAGTAAATTCACACTTCTTGAGTAGAAACATCATTGTGGAGTAAATTTGCACTTCTTGAGCAGACTGTTGTTTGAATTCTAGAACCATTTTGGAAAGCATTCTACAAAATGACTCTCCTCCCATGTTATTGTCTGTAACAAAACCATCTTTGCAGCTGAGCTCAGAGCCTAATTACTTTGCACCATTGGGAAGATTGCGTAGATAATCCCTGCATGAATTTGGATCTGATTATGCTTATAAAATTCAGCTAATAATGGTTTGTGAAGAAAAATGCTGAATTCAGTCGGAGAAAGCAATTAATTAGTTTCCCATCTAGCAGCCAACCATCAAAGGCAGCTTCACAGGCCTATTAAAAGTAATGATGAGGGTCATTCTCCTCCCATGCAAACACATGAAAAGGAAGGTGGCTCACATATTAATCAAATTACACATTAAAGGGCTCATTTTACACGTCTTTCCTGATGGACATACATGTGTTAATCATAAAACGATCCTCATTTTAGGCATCTAAAGGGGACAAAAAGCCAGAGTGTACCACATGTACACACAAATGTGCTTACAAAGTGTCTGTTGTCTGCTTTTGGTGTCAAATCAGCAAATATTTTAATAGAAAATATATGGCCAAATGTTTGTGGACACCCCTTCAGCTACTTTAATTTGGACACACTGATGATACAGATGTGCAAATGCACATATAAAGGCTGTCGGAAGTACTGCCAATAAAACAGAACTTTTTGGAGCAGATAAACATGAACCTATTGGCACCATTCTTAAAGGCTAGCGAGGTATGAAGCCCCCCAGCACTGAGCTGTGGAGCAGAGGAGCTCTGTTCTATGGAATGATGGTGCTTCATCCAGAACTTTTGGGATAAGCTGGGGATGGATTTGAATGATTATCATCCAAAATCCTGACCTCACTACCTGGACAGCTGAGAATAACAGTGTAGAAAGATTAACCCTGTAGATAATTGGCTGAATAAAACATACATAACAATTTCAATCCATTATTAATTTCACATTAGTTATTACTGGTGACAATTTATTGAATTGTATGAACTATTTTAAACTTGCAGCTCATTTAAACTAGCAAAAATTTATCTAAAATGTAGATCCTACATTTTCACCATTTTTTAAAATGTTTTTTAAGCAGCCTTGAAAAGAAAGGTCCCTTTAGCAAGACACCAAACTCACAACTGCTCCCCGGGCACAGTGAATAGTGCTTCTCATCGTACCACACAAGTGTGTTCACCGCCCATAGAGTGTGTGTTAGTTAGTTTCACTGATGCATGGATTGGTTACATGTGGAGGTCAAATTGCTCTCTCAGTGAGTGTGCACACTTCACTTTCAGACACTGGATCTTGTCTCAGGGTGTAGCTGAGAGGCTGTAGACTGTGGGTGAGGTGTGTGACAGGACTCATTAACCTCTTTGTGGCAGCTGGCCAGCAGAACCAACTGATCTTAGTCAGCTACCTCTTCATTCACAGCGTGCCAAATAAACCCAGGTGGTAAAACCCTCTGCAGTCTGAGGGTGTTTCAGACACTCTGATTTTTTTTTATTTATTTTTTTACAAATGACACACATCTAAAATAACATTTCCCCCAAAGTGTTACACAGGCTTTTGTTCAGCACAAACTCAGCAACAACAGAGTCAGAACAGTAAGAGTGTCATAAATCTATATTCTGATTAAATCTGCTCTAAACTTAGACTTTTCAAAAACCTGTTTTCAGATATGCTGATATATTGTGAAAAATATCTAGTCAAGACTTTTGAGCTCAATACAGTTTTAGACATTGTATGTGCTTTTATTTCTAAAGCTTAACTAATGTGAGGCGACACTCTGTTTTCACTCAGTCACTAACACTACATTGAGATAGGTGTGAATACTCAGGTGAGAGATTTTTGTTCAGGAGCAGGTTTTGTTTAGACGAAATTAGGGTTTTCACACATTCCACAGCCACTAATCCTCCAATGGAATGTCCAGAATTAGCATGTCATCATATCAATGACAGATTGAGTGAGGTGGGTGGAAAAAAGTGCAGCTGTCTGACTCGCACTGAGAAATGTGCTCTTTGCTGATTTAAGCTCCTCTCACAAATACCGGTACCTAAAAATATATTTTCATTTAAGCTATACATATTTGAAAAGTAGACCATTTATGGTTTCCGGGGTATGTTTAGTTTTGTTTCTAGGATAGAATCTCGCAGAATTATATTCCATTTTTGGTGGAGTTTCCTTAATCTCCTATCGGCTTGAGCGCAGACTACAGAGAGTTAAAGATACTACAACTGCCCACAAATGTGCTTTTCTTTATATATATATAATTAAAACATTATTAAAGTAAAAAAATGTACCTCACTTTAGTTATATTAAAACTTTCACAATGTGTTATCAATGCTTTCTGTACTAGGTCGCTGTCTTTATAGTTAATGCTGTGCAAGTCTGAACGTGTTATGATAGTTCATTTATGACTGCAGTGCAACAAAGATGGCCGCCTGAATTATGATTTATACAAAAGAAGAGCATATATAATACTATAAGTTTAGCACATTTTTGTGTGAGGCATAGAATATTAAAAAGTACATTAAAAGACAAATAATGTTAATATACCCTTAAAGGTACAACATGGTCTTTAAGATACAATGGTTCACTTGATTGCAGCAATTAGTCATTTCAAAAATTCAGAATTTTCATATACTTTCCTTTGCTTTTATCTTTCAATGTATATTATATTAACTTACTTTTTTGCACATTTGTGTCCATTTACAGCTCATTCTCCCTGACTCACCTGATATTTTTTTGCTTTTCCACCACATAGCCTTTGCATACTAGTTATAGTGACGCCTGTGAAAGGACCACCCTAGTGACATGAACGTTCCTGCTTGATTGACATTGTTTCTGAGAGTTTTGACATGTTTGAAATAGATTCACTGCCACTGCACACCAGCCATCTTCCTCAAAGCTCTATTTGTAATCTGAGTTTCAATTCCACATCACTGGATATCACTGGATTATTACTATAAATGTCCAAATTATGTGCAAAACCAGCACCTGTCATATATAATCCTTACCTTACTGCATTAGTGTTAGTGTAAGACTCTATATCGTCACACACTTTTGCTCCACTCACGATGAGTTACTGGACTGCGTCACAGGCTGAAGTTAACGTTTCTGGCATTGAGATCCAGCCCTGCGGCTGAGCGTTGTCCTAGTTTGTTTAGATGCCAGGTTTAACATGAGACCATTTCTTGCACAGTACTTCACTTAAAGGTGAGACTACCTGAACAAAGCATCCTCATAATATGAGCACGGCTCAGCCTTTTGTTTGCATGAGAACATTCACGAGAAAGTGAAGACAGCTGAGCAAACGACTTAAGAAAAGTCACACTTGCCTAAAATGACCTTGAAAGACCTTCAAACACAGAAGACTTGGTAGAGAATGAGAATAATGGGATGGACTGATTAAGCGCAGGTGAACATAAAGTACAGCAAGGACACACAATGCTGGAGCCAGGACAGTTATTCTGATGCTGAAAGCATACAAAACATCTCCAAATATTGAGGTCACCCTTTAAATGACATTTTCAGTGAAAACAGAATTTGTAAATGTATTTTTCTCGTCATTTCGAGACTCTGATAAAAATCCACAAATGCTGCTGCTCCACATCTTTTATGGTAGAAGGCTGAGGAGGGACACTGCCAGTGCTTTTTAATTCAGGTTTGCTGTTTCCCACCGTGGTGTCGGCAGTGACCTCACAGACTTTTGCACACCAGTTTACTTTCTTCTGGATCTTCAGCACATATATTTAACACATATGGAATATGTGCTATGAGCTAGCACTAGTGCCGTAGCACTTAATACCACTGCAGCTTTTCTGGCTGCTGTAACAGTGATGTGACTTGATTCTCAGTTGACTGGTCTCTGACTGATGACTGTTTTAGGACGTAGCCCGAGTGGGTAGATGAATTAGCAAAATTATGTTTCCCCAACACTGACATCATTAAGCCCAAATGTAAGCATTACCAAAGACGGAGGACAGCTTACAACTGAGGACAACAAACTGCTTGGACGCTACATTAGTTGGGTTGAGTAAAGATGATGGAATGACGGTGCTCCATCGGATACTTTAGAATTGGGGATGTTCAAAACCCTGATGTTAGCCTACAAAGTCAAGAATGGACCAGCTTTTCTGTATGTGATGGCAATGATGATGATAATAATAATAAAATAATAATAATAATAATAATAATAATAATAATAATAATTATTATTATTATGATAATGATAATAATAATATTTTTTATAATAATAATAATAATAATAATAATAATAATTATTATTATTATTATTATTAATTATTGTCATTATTATTATTATTAGCAATGAGATCTGTAACATGATCCCTTTGAGCTTCAAGGTATGACTTGGCCTGACTCAACATCCTTCAAGACGAATGGAAAACAAGCATCCAGACTTTTTCTGTGATGACTAAATTATATAATTATGAATATAAATTAAAACTAAGTGGTGAAACTAACTTCTCCTGTTGTCCAAACATTCTGAGTTGCTTGCTGTGTAAAATGCAAATGACTAGCACAAGAGGGGGCTTTATGTTTCCTTTGCCCCTTCAATCAAGGCACACCCATTTTTCTGGGACCCCATGTTCCAAACACCACCACCTCCTCCCTCAAAATCACTGTTCACCTCTTCATCCTCATGCTGCCTGAGGGAAACCTAACCTTTGGTTACACCCCCAGTCAAAGTTGTCTAGAACCAAGGCTGGATGAGGACTTATTAAGTTATATTTGATTTCTAGTGTTGCATCTTTGGCAAAAGAGGGCTTTGATAAATATATAAAAAATGTAATAAAATATGTTTTTTGACCTGGAGCAGTTCTACATTTCTACAAAACTGTTTGTTCTGTGTTGTAACTTCAGAGTAAACTGAGACATCGAACTGCAATGAATGAAAACAGGAAAGCGGGGGGTGTACCTGCAGATGCTGCAGATGAAACATTTGGGATGGTAGGTGCGGCCCAGCGCTGAGACCACCTCTCCAGTGATAAAGTCTCCACAGCTGTCACACTTGGTGCCATATAAGCGCTGGTAGTCCTCTGTGCAGATGTACTCTCCACCTTTCTGGAAGAAGCCAGAACGGGCCAGATCACAGCCACACACTGCCAAGACACACACAGAAAACACTTGTTTAAACAGATGAGACAAGCAGATAAATAATAATCATTATATTATATAATCCCATTCGCTTAGCCTGATTAATTTGGAGTGTGCAAGATGGAGTCAAATGAATGCCTTCAGTAGACATAAATCTTCAACGCAAGGCTGAGTAAACACATTAAATAAATAGGCTTTAAGTGAAATGAGAGGATTAGGACTGAGCTGATTGTTCACTGCCTCTTATATAAGAGTGGCATTAAAGCTGCAACAGAAGTCGGTAGCAACCAGATTTTGGTAGCCAGCGCCCTTTATAACAATAATGTCACAATAAATACACCCAATAAACCACATGTTTATCATCTGGGCTTTAATGAGGATGCCCACAGTCTTTTATTGAAGGGAGGTTCCTTTATTAAACAATATTATGTGGTTTTATCTTCATACTATCATCACTGGAAAGTTTCCAAAAAGCCACGATGTCCTGCACTTTGGATGTTTTTTTGTGTCTAAAGATGTTAACTGTCTCTGATGCTGAACAGGAAAAGAGGGATAATGAGAACAAGACAAGTTACATTTTTGGGGATTTTAAAGAATTTAGTAAAAACATCTTTACGTCATAATACAACATATTACAAAATATGTATTTCTACTACCGATATGTCTACACTCCTGCTCAAAAAAACTGAGGCTGATGGACTAATATCTCCTATTTTATTGATAAAATTGTCTTTACTGGGTTGTTTATAGACTAATATCTCAAATAGATTAGTAGTTTCTTGATTGGACAAATATTTCTTATTTTATTGATTAATAGGGCTTATTCATGCTAATATCTGATATTCTAGTGATTCATATGTTTATTGTTGTTTATGACTCTATTATATTCTATTGTATCCACAATTCTCTTATGTCCTGCGATGTCTTGTGCATAATGCAGCAATTTTTTTATTTTTTAAAAATTATTTCTATAATTTTGCCAATTTTTACCCCCTTCCCAATGTAGTGGTAGCCAATTAGCCCATCCCCTCCGTTAGGCCTCTCCCCATCACTTTGCAATGTCCCTGACTCTAGGAGGGTGCAGGCAAGCACAAGCGTCCTCTGTTGTGTGTGATGCAGCCACCGCTTCTTTTTCGACCACCGCTGATACACCATCACTGGAGAGCATAACGCGCTCGGAGGAAGGCACACAGGGTCCCCAGCTCTGATTGGACCAATCAGTAGATGCCTGAGCCAGCGGACATTGCAACGTGAAAGTGAAAGGGAGAGTGAGAGCGCCATCTACCTGCCCAGAGAGAGCACTGCCAATTTTTGCTCTCTTGGGCCCCGACTGTTGATGGCAAACAGCATGACCGGGATTCAAACTCGCGATCCTCAGGTCATAGTGGTAGCGTCTTTGCCTGCTGAGCCACTCGGGGCCCTTAGCATTTGTGGATTTTATCACAGTCTCAAAACTGCAGGAAAAATCACTTTGTTCTGAAATAAAAGCACATGTCGTGAAAAATGCTGGGAACGTTTGAGCAGTACTGAACATTATATTAAAGGTTAAGAATATTTACTTTCTATGTAATTACTAGGACTGTTGAAGTTAACGCGCAATAAAAAAAAAGTGCCATTAATGCAAATTCTGTTTGTCCCTGAGAGGCATCCATAGTTCATGTTGAGACTTGACCGCGTGCGGCATCATTAAGAGTAGAGGAGTAAAGGCTGCTTTATACTTTCTGCATCGAGTGCTGCGTGAATGATGACATAAGACTCGTGTGTTTGCCTTTTAAAATAATCTTTGACATTTTTACTGTATAAGATAAGATAAGGTACATCTTTGTCATTGTCAATTTTACAAGAATAATGAAATTGCAGTGCCAGATTACAAACGATTTATATGCATCACGGAGTTTCCATGTTCTCCCCGTGTCTGCGTGGGTTTCCTCCGGGGACTCTGGTTTCCTCCCACAGTCCAAAAACATGGAGGTCAGGTGGATTGGATACTCTAAAATTACCCTGGTGTGTGTGTATGTGTGTTTGTATGAATGTATGTGTGCCCAGATATGGTTGGCACGCTGTCCTGGGTGATCTCCCTAGTGCTGGATGCAGTCCTCCAGGTGGACGGTCGCTTCCGGTTGAGAGTACGCTGTGCACAATTGGCTGCCGCTTCTCGCCGGTGTGTGTGGTTGAGGGTGTGTAAATGGAGTGTGTTGATTGTAAAGAGTCCTTGGGTTTGAGAAAGGCGCTATATAAGTGTAACAATCATCATCATCATCATCATCACACATTAGAAGCAAATAGAAACCATGAAAACCTTTAGAAGTCAAAAAAATGCCATGGAAATGTATTCTTCCCACATATCTTGTGTTTTCAGTGTTTTCAGAGGACATAAAATTGTTTAAAAACAGCCTCTGCAGGGATTGTATTGACATTGTTCGATTATCAAGTTGCATTGTGTCCTGCAAAAGGTTTACAATGAATAAAACATACCAAAACAATTCTAAAACATTTGCCGGGAAGAAAACGTGTTTATTCTCACTTGCGGCACAGATCAGAGGTGTGGTGATATTCTCCTAATCGCTACGCGGCCCTGTGTGAAAAATACTGATCTGAACTGCACAGAGAGGCAGAGGAAGACAGTTTATCAGGAAATGACCGTGAGGGATCTGTTGTTTGAGGGAGAGAAGTTATAAATAAACTCAGTAAACACACATTTCATGGCTTTTTTTTTTTTTTGGGTGGGGTGGGGGTATTTTTAGAATTACTGAACATTTCAGGGGCTTTAAGCACCATTTCATATATTAACATATAAAAATGTAGTCTAAGGCAAGTGTGTACAGTCTTAAGTACAAATGTAGTTAGTTAGTTCCCTCATAAAGGTGCCTTTATCTCCTTATTACTGCCACCAGTCTCTCTTCAAAAGTCTCCATCGCCCCCCCCCAAATAGATTAATCACAATTAATTAACCAAAATTCTGCGATTAATCCTGATGAAATGTTTTTGTTGTTTGACAGCCCTATTAATTACACAACACATAAACTGACAACATTTTGTCACAATTTAACACAATAAGAAGCTTAAAACATGCTATATGGTATGTTAATGTATGTTTTGTTTAGTATTTTGTACGTATACAATCAGAAGAATCATGAACGAGCCATTTAAGAAACCTGAAGACTCAAACAGAAGCCTGGAGAAACATTATCCACACGGTCACCAGGAGACAGAATCAGCTTCATGGCACTTAATGATAATACAGTGACATCAAAAATATGTGAGCACTGAAGTTCAGACCGTCATGTTTTATATTCATGCAGTCGTTTGTGTTTTACTGTTGATCAGCTCACGAAAAGCCAGAATCTCAAATGAATATTTCCTTTACGAGTAAATTACTACTCAAACACTGTCAACGTTAAAACATTTTAGTTTTAATGGCTCATGATGTGTCACTTTGTGTAATAAATATAAAACACACCCTCGAGTAATGTGTCCATGTCTAATGGAGCTCACTTTTGTGCCTTTAATTACCTGTCAGAGTGAGATTAGTCCGTTTCCTGTGCTGTTGCCCTATAAGTCTAACATGATAATGTTCATTAGCGAGTCTTAACTCTCAGCTGACCTGCAGATCTGCAGAGTTTCCAGCACTGCACAGGCTGCAACCCGATTCCCTGAGCTGTCTCCTCCATCACAGCATCCACTGCAAGCATGCTGCTGCATGCACACTTCCCCAGAGGCTACAGCCCTCTCTCCATACTACACCTACTGCATCCGTCAGGCGGACGTATGAGTGTGTGTGCTGCAATGGAGGTCAAATTAGAGGACTGAACAGTGCTCCTATCTCCATCAATCCAGCCTTCTCCAGGACCCAGCGGGTACAGAATTAGTAGTGAGCTGTAGCCATAGCCTGAGTAACTGATACCTTCCATTTACTGTATGCAAGCATTCCAGTCCACACTCAGGGCTGTATCGACGGCCCAAAAATATCTACTGTACATCATAATGTATGACTGAGTTTTAATTGTAGTCAGCAGAACTGATGACTATAATCAGAACAGTGAGTCATCAGAAATTTGTGACAATAGTCTTATGAAGCACATGTATTAGCCTAATGCAACAGGCTCTGATGTCCAGACCTTCGCTTCAGACATCATTTCTTTAGAATTTCACTTAAATGCACTCAGGAACATGCACATGTGTACTCCATCGTCTCTCTTCTATCTCACACAAGCATAT
>BRDA01012035.1:90751-112448 GCA_036984385.1 Crenuchus spilurus
ATAAAATATTGACATTTGCCATCTCCACATCATTGCATTCAGTTTTTATTCATAATTTGTATAGCGTCCCAACTTTTTTGGAATCCGGTTTGTAAGTAAATGAGGTTTTATTATATTTTAAATGTAAAGTTATTGTTGTATACAGACAAAACATTAGATAACTGTGAAAAGGTTCATTGTTCAAAAAGGTAAACGGTCATTTTCTGTTCATTACATGTAAAGTGACATTTCAAGTCTTTTCTGTTTTACTGTTGATCAGACTTACGGTTAATAAAAATCTGAAATCCAAAATCTTTAATTACTAGAATATTTCATTTAGAGTTTGAGTAAATTACTAATCCAAGGGTCACATGATCTGTCAGTATATATATATATATATATATATATATATATATATATATATATATATATATATATATACACACACACCTTTTCTGAAAGGCCCCAGAGGCTGCAACATTATTTAGCAAGAGGCACCACTAACCAAACAACACCATGAACACCAACAAGATCTCCAAACAAGTCAGGGACAAAGTGTTTGAGAAGTACAAGTCAGGGTTGTTTTATAAAAAATATTCAAATCTCTGATGAGCACCATCAAATGCATTATTATCAAAATGGAAAGAACACGGTACCACAACAAACCTGCCAATAGAGGGCTGCCTATCAAAACTCTCAGATCAGGCAAGGTGGGCATTAATCAGACAGGCAACACAGAGACCAAAGGTAACCCTAAAGTAGCTGCAGAGTTCTCAAGCAGAGACAATAAGCCATACACTCCATAGAGCTGGGATTTATGGAAGAGTGGCCAGAAAAGAGCCTTTACAGACATGTGGGAGACTCCACAAATGTATGGAGGAAGGTGCTCTGGCTAGATGAGACCAAAACAGAAAATGCTGTTTGGCTTAAAACCAACACAACTCATCATCCCAAGAACAGCATCCCCACAGTGAAACATGGTGGTGGCAGCATCATGCTGTGGGGATGTTTTTCAGCAGCAGGGACTGGGAAACTGGTCAGAGTCGAGGGGAAGATGGATGTTGCTAAATACAGGCATATTCTTGATCAAAACCTGTTTGGGTCTGTCAGTGATGTGAGACTGAGACAGAGGTTCACCTTCCAACAGGATAATGACCCAAAACATACTGCTAAAGCAACACTCGAGTGGTTTAAGGGGAAAACATGTAAATGTATTTGAATGGCCTAGTCAAAGCTCAGACCTTAATCCAATTGAGAATCAATGGTCACTAGCAGAAACCATCTAACTTGAAGGAGCTGGAGCAGGTTTGCTGGAATGGGCAAAGATCCCAGTGGCAAGATGTGGCAAGCTCATAGAGACTTATGCAAAGTGACTTGCAGCTGCAAGACTCTACCAAGTACTGACTTGATGTGGGTGAATAGTTATACACATTGAGGTTTTCTGTTGTTTTTTCCTATTTGTTGTTTTGCTTCACAATAAAAAGTAAATTAGATTAAAGTAAATAAAGCTGTAGACATGTTCTGTAAATGAAAAGATGCAAAACATCAATTAATCCATTTTAATTTCAGGCTGTGAGGTAGCAAAACAAAAAATATCAAGGAGGGTGAATACTTTCGCAAGGCACTGTATATGATCGTTTATCTTTATGAAATAAATTATTAACATCTTTGTCATTTTACATATAAATGACTTTTTAAACAACATTAAAATTTTTGGGGATGCATTATAGATTTTATGAGAAGAAAACTACTTTTTACATTTTTCTGAATATTTATTTATTATTATAAACAACATATTCTTTTATTTTAAAGATTGATCACTTGGCCAGTGACTGAATTGACTCGGCTTGATTTGGCCGTGACTGGTAAACAGTGGATCATACATTGACTTTACATTCTAACAACACCCCTGACCCCCAGCGTGCCCCCAAGCAACTCCAATGGGTTAATACAAATATTGTGAACATGTTCATGTTTATAATTTAATTCAAAAAGTGAAGTTTTCAAATATTTTACATATATTAAATTATTTCAAGCCTTTTTTGTTTAAATACTGATAATGTTTGAATAGTAATTTACTCAAAATTAAATATTATAATAATTTGAGATTCTGGATTTCTGATTTATGAGCTGCAAGTCTGATCATCAGTAAAACCAAAAAGGTTTGAAATGTAACTTTATGTGCAGTGAATATAAAATACAGGGACAGTTTACCTTTTTGAGTTAAACTATGAACAACAATGAACTGTTTCACAATGTTCTGTATTTTACATGTGTTCTTTATTTTCTCATTAATGTTAATTCATTCATTTTAATTTAATTAATATGACATGAAATGGAGTAAAGATGGACAAGTTGAACTGAGACTGAATGTAAAGATAACAAAATGCAAATAATTATGGACCATAAATGAAAACTAATAATTCGAGTCTTCTGAGAATACATATTTTAGAGATTAATTATTTCTTTAATAGAGACTTTGATGGCTAATCTACAGCAGTTTGTGAGTGGTCACTTCTCTAAAGTGGGTGGGATTTTAAACAGAAAAGTCTGTTGTGGACTGAAGATCGTTGTCTAACGGTTGTTAAAAGAGTTGAATCAATATCATTAAGTAATTACTCTGTACCACAGAAAGCAGCTCTAAGTGAACAGAGAGTGAATAAGGTAAAGGAGCAATCCTCACATCAAACCTCCTTTTTGGAGTTTAAGTATCTTGGGGTCTTGTTCACGAGTAAGACGGAGCGGCAGATCGACAGACGGATCGGTTCAGCATCCACAGTGATGCGGGCTCTGTGCCGGTCTGTCTTGGTGAAGAGAGAGTTGAGTCAGAAGGCAAAGCTCTCTGTTTACCGGTTGGTTTACGTTCCAACCCTCACCTGGTCATGAGCTTTGGGTAATGACCGAAAGAACGAGATCGCGAATACAGGGGGCCGAAATGAGCTTCCTTCGTAAGGTGTCTGGGCTCTCTCTTAGAGACAGGGTGAAGAGTTCGGACATCCGAGAAGGGCTCGGAGTAGAGCCACCAGTTGAGGTGGTTCGGGCACCTGGTAAGGATGCCTCCTGGGCGCCTCCCGGGTGAGGTGTTCCGGGCATGTCCAGTTGGGAGGAGACCCCAGGGAAGACCTAGGACACGCTGGAGAGATTATATCTCTCAGCTGGCCTGGGAATGCCTTGGAATCCTCCCATATGAGCTGGAAGAGGTTGCTGGGGAGAGGGACGTCTTGTCTTCTTTGCTTGTGTTGTTACCCCCGCAACCCGGACAACGGATAAGCGGAAGATGATGGATGGATAGATGGATGGAGATTTGAGGTGTCCTGCTCTTCTTACTTCCCTTTTTGTTTAAAAGACCATATTTTAAAGGTCTGTCAGGTTTGTAGGACACATTAGCATTAGAGTAGCAGTAATTAGGGAGTGTGGACTGTTTGTAATACTATTTAACGTTACTATTTAACGCTACCTTTATCATTTGGACAATACTGCAATATCAATTTTAAGCATTCACTGCAATTCCACACAAAGTGCTCCAATCAATTTAAAGACACAAACTGAATCAGTTCATGAACATTTCAGCCCCTCTGTTCTCTGCTCAGGCTGCTCACATGTGAAGCGACTGATTGAGAGGCTAAACAATGGTGGAGGATCTTACGTTTGCAGGCTAAATTTACTGTGAAGGGCCATGCATAACATTTAAGTCACTCGAGTATGTCATATGACATCAGTTCTCTTTGCCAATCGTTGTTTCAGGGACTTCAGTTCCTGCAAATCTTCTGGTTCTGCTGTAGCTTTTCCACACAGAACAGCGCTGAGTGGGCTGAGAGCAGGTAGGAACATGCATAGCCAGCGGCACCGGCAACAACTTCACAGGCTATGAACAGCCAAGCTGCTCGCAGTAACATTCTCTGGCTGCAAATACAAACTGACCAGAAATGATCAGAGTATCCAGACTATTAGGCCACGCCTATTTGTTTTGATAAATTGAGCTACCAATAAGCAAACTATAATTAAAAAAATATAAAATAAACAAATCTGTATTATTTAGTCTTGTTGTGTCTTTGAATATCTTTGCACTAATATGCCGCAGAAATACTGTTTAAACGTTCCCTGAATCAGTAGAGAATCATTTCCATTTCAGTTCGTCTCTAGATGTGATACTTAATGGAATCAAAGTACTATTGTACATCACTCTGGATAAGAGCGTCTGAATAATGTTGTAAATGTAAAATGATCATGAATTATGAGCATATGAAGAGACACACATCATCTTCTCAACATGTCACTCATGTTTCTGTTTGAATCCGATCAATACACGGTCAGGAAATCACTAACGACCATCTGCCATCACCATGCGTGTCAGTTAAAAAGTCAAAACTGACCAACGTAAATCTAAAACTCAAAATCACATCTTATGGACTGTAAAACGGTTAAGACTGTAGCCAAAATTTTCATCAGTTTAGACATTCATTATCTTCACCAGGCACAGGGCATTAGCTTAGCTAAACCCAGGACATGGTGCCAATCCATCACTGGGCACACATACACAGGCATATTTTAGAGTAGCCAGTTCACCTGACTTATGTTTTTGGACTGTGGGAGGAAACTCATGCACACATGGAGAGAACATAAACTCCACCCAGAACTGGACTCAAACCCAAGACCTCAGACATTGTCATGAAGCAGCTTGACATACTTGTAATTAGCTTCAGACAATTTGAATCAAAACCCAATGTGAGTAAGCTGAAGGCGACAGTGACAAGGGAAAACTCCTTCGAGGCTGGAGGTAGAAACCTTGGGAGGAACCAAGACTCATAAAGTTGATCCATCCTCCTCTGATCAGACTCCTGATAAACATTAACTCATCAGTTAAGTCTGACATTGAGCTCTAGTGTAAAACAATAATAATATTAATAACAGTGATAACTGCATCCTTCTGGGGTCAAATTAAAGTGCATCAGCCTGGAAGCATCAGTCTGATTATTAGCAGGAGTCCATTTCTACTTCGGTGTAACTGATGGTGGTGGGTAATGATGAGGGTCAGAGGTTGGCAGAGGTAGATACAGGTGAACGTTGATTGACAGCAGTAGCTGTGAGCAGCTGGTCTGGTGTATGAAATATTTGTATATTTATTAAAAATAAGTTGTAAGCATTGTTTAAAAAGTTTTTAAAGCACCAGCTTGTTTTGAATTCACTGAGTTTTTGTTACATTTGCATACACTGATGAACCAAAACATTGACATAAAAATTATTCATGACTGCTTTTGGTGCATAAAACCTAGAAATGTCATAAGTGGAGCTGAAGGAAAAAAATAAAACAAAGACAAAATGTAAGCTCTGGGTCCTGTACGTTTATACCGGAGAGTTTGAGCAGAAATCAGAGCTGTAAACATGACAGTTTAAGCCTTAACAAAGAACAACAGCTACATTTAATGCAATGCATTTAGGAACACCCCTTAGCAGAGGCAAATTGATTAAATATTTAACTTAGGATAAATATTTCAGGGGTTTTATGCAAGCGGCCAGATGATGTCAACACAAAAAAAAAAAAAAAAGAAAAACAAAAAGCAGTACAAACAGAACAGTCAGTGCTATTAGCTCTATGCTACATCTGTGCAAAAAGCAGCTAGAGTGCAATACGTTGTTAAGTCCACAATTAAACTTTAGCCCTAAACAACTACACACTCTAGCTAATACTGGCACATTTGACAAAAGTCTTTATTGGTATTTTGACGAGGCTGGCAGTGTGATAATGCTAATTCAGTGCTCGTTAACTCACATGTAGCATTATTCATACTTCAGCTTGCACAGATTACTGTCTTCCTAGTTTTTTTGTGCAATATGTATTACCATTATGTGTTATAACACCAATACGATCCTGATCATTGAAGAACAGGTGAAAGGAGGCTAACAGTGTACTACAATTACAGACTGTAGTCTGTTTCTCTGTATACAAAGTGCACCTGTATGCTCAGTGGAGCTGATAAAATGGACAATGAGTGTAGATACACAGTATGAAGTGGCCAGTGAGTGTAGATTTGTATGACTCAAATTGATGCAGAATCTTTTATCCATCACAGCTTAATTCTCATTGGCAAGAATTTCTGTGTGACACCTGTGGAGTCAGCAGTGACTCATAAATGGATCGGCACTCAAACCAAACATTCTGAACAGGGCCGTTTAGAAAGGCAGAGAATGGGGGCTTAAATATTTAGCCATTTTAAATAAAGCATTTAATAAAACACATTAACATACCTGTGTGTGTCATTAAATAGAAAAATAACTTTGAAGAAATAATGTGTGCTTCTATGTTTTAAGTGATTATTTATCGCACAATATGAAGTCATCAGCAAGTTTGACTGTAAAGGAATCAGAATTAAGTGATCAGTGCACCACTACATTTGGACATGTTCAGTGTGAGGTGTACTCACTTGTGTTGCAGCTGTTTGGACATTAGTGGATGTGTTGGGTGATGTTCAGAAGACAGTAAATCTATACTGTTATACAAGCTGTACACTGACTACTCTAAATTATGTCCAACTTTCATTTCTACAGTGTTGTCCCATGAAAATATATGATGTAATATTTACAGAAATGTCAGAGATGCACTCACATTTGTGAGATCCTGTAGTTACTGTGAACAGTGAGTTTCAGTCTCTTTTGATAGACACACACACACAGACTTTAATTTTAACCCACAGCACAGACCAGCGACTTGCCCTGCTATTAACTCCAGCACCTGCTCTTTATTTGTGGAGCAGCAGTGGTGGGTGGTTGCATGACAGCGCGCTCTCTGCTCTGTGTGGAAGTTGCTGACTGTGTGGTCACCACAAGCTCAATACTTTACATTATATTAAGCTCTTAAGAAGACAATCAGAGCCCAACTGAGGCCTTATGTTTATCAGACTGTCTGTGGACAGTGATGCTAAAAGCACAGGAATAATGAAGGAATTCAATTAACAATAAGTCTATTTCTGTTAAAACTGACACTCCTATTAATTTTAATGTTTGGTTGACAAAATGAGCACTATCCAAACTCTTTTTGGCATTATTGGAACACACTTTCTTGCTATTGATATGGGTGATCTGGAATTGACAGCTGCCTTTTACACTGTGAGTTGAAATGGTGTAAAATGACTGGAAATAAAATTTTGTCCATTAACGTAAAAGTTTAACTTTTCCCTTTTCTATTAAAATACTCTATTATGATACAATATTTTCTTACAATAGTTACAATATAAATTTTTTTATATAAAGAGATTAACTTAATCTCTTTATATTATATTACCTTAATTTCCTTTGGGATCAATTACATATCTATCAATCATACTGCTTGGCCAACTTTGATCATACATTGACTGTGGCATCCACAAGCTTCTGTAATGTCACAAAATTTTTGTCTGTCCAGAGTTGCATTAATTCCCCCCCCCCCAAGTTCTTTTACTGACAATCGGAGATTTGGACCACTGCACAAAGTCTTCTCCAGCACATCCCAAAGATTCTCAACTATGTGTGAAAATGATGTCTCATGCTCCCTGAACCACTCTTTCACAATCTAAGCCCTATGAATTCTGGCATTGTCATCTTGGAATATGCCCGTGCCATCAGGGAACAAAACAACCATTGATGGAATAACCTGGCAGTTCAGTATGTTCAGGTAGTCAGCTTACCTCATGCTTTGGGCGCATAATGTTGCTGAACCTCAACCTGACCAACTGCAGTAACCCCAGATCATAGCACTGCTGACAAGTTGGAACGGTAGGCACTAGACATGATGGGTGCATCACTTCAGCCGCCTCTCTTCTTACCCTGATGCACCCACCACTCTGGAACAGGGTAAATCAGGATTCACCAGACGACATGACTTTCTTCAACTGCTCCATAGTTCAGTCTTTATGCTCTCTAGCAAACTGAAGCTGTTTTTGCCGGTTAGCCTCACTGAAAAGTGGTTTTCTTAAAGCTACACAGCCGTTTGTCAATCCCTTGAGTTCCCTTCACATTGTGTGTGTGGAAATGCTCTTAATTTTACTATTAAAGAAATTCCTGTGTTCTGCTGTTGGTTTTCTACAATTTCATTTCAGCAAACATTTACCGTATCTTCTGGACTATAAGTTGCAGTTTTTTTCATAGTTTGGTCGGGGGTGCGACTTATACTCTGGAGCGACTTTTTGTGTGAAATTATTACAGTAATACATTATTACCGGTATATCATTTTACATGTTATTTTCACACTAAACCGCAAGAGGGCGCTCTAGGCCCGTTTTGCAACTGAGGATGAGTCTGATGTAAGCAACATAGAAGAAGAAGCACCGCATCTTCTACCTCCGGAGTTAGCGGAGTTGTTTAAAAGTGACACCGAGGATGAAGATTTCATTGGATTTTAGTTATTTGGAGTTACACGGATGGTTTAGTAAACTTTTTAGCATATTATATATGCTCTGGTTTTCTGAATAAATCTTAATATGTTATGTTAACACACCAGGCACGTTCTCAGTTGTGTCAGTAACGTAAGCATACTGTTCAATTATTCAGCCTGTTGTTGCCTCTATTCTATTTTTTTCCTGAATTTCCCGCAGGGGATTAATAAAGTATGTATGTATGTATGTATGTATGTATGTATGTATGTATCTATCTATCTATCTATCTTATTTTAAATTACTTTTCAAAATGACATGTCTGTGCTTGGTGTTAGACTTTATGAAATAAATTTCCTCCAAAAATGCGACTTATACTCCAGTGCGACTTATATATGTTTTTTTCTTCTTTATTATGCATTTTATGGCTGGTGCGACTTGTACTTATAGTCCGGAAAATACGGTAAGTGATCGCCAATCACGATCATTCAAGATTTTTTTTTACAATCACATTCCTTTCTTGAAGATAGTTTCAGCATCTGTTTAGATGTTTTCTCTGTTTGATGCCATTAATTAGACCCTTAATATATCCTTGTTAACATTTTTTCCACAGCCACATGATGTGTAATGCAAATGAGAAGCTACTACCTGCATCAGTTTGGGTTAAATAACTTGTTGCCAGCTGAAACATAATCACCCATGCAGTAATTACCCAATAGGAGGCTCTTACCTTTTTGTTTAGTTAAATCCAGGTTGTGGCCATTTTTTTTGGCCAGGCAGTGTATAAACTGAGTGGGCTTACTGGGAACATAAAAAAATGTATAAGTACTCCATTAAGTCCAGTCTAAGTTCATATTTCTACCAGTCAAATAGCAGTCTGAGTGGTCATTGGGCCAGAATAAAGAAAAAATGTGTATATTGTGTTGTGTTTGCGTCCGTTAAAAAGGGTTTTATTGGCATGAGAACAGAGTAATACATTTTAAATATATAGAAAAAATTTTAATATTCTTTTCAGTTATTGGTCAGGGCTGATAATCGGTCAGCTCCTAGTTCAGATTACTTAAATCCACACAGTATAAATTGCTACTGTTTATAAAATAACAAAAACAACTGCATGATAAAGCTAAGTACTCTGTTCCTTGAATGTGTAACATAGAAACTTTAATGCACTTTCTTCTTTAACAGATATGGGCCTCCTCTAAGAAGATCTTGCATTTTGACTCGTTTGCCTTTGTTGTTGTTGTTTTAAGCTGATGAGCAACGAGCACACGGTCCTATGCGTGCCATGTGAATCATCAGCGGCTTTTTGTTTGGGAAGTGGAAATCGATTTCATGCATGACTTGGAGCAGCACTGAGAGTACAGACCTCCTTTATTGGCATCTCGTAACTGATGGGTCCTCAGTAGGACTGCATTGAGAGATTGTTCTGCTTGGGTACCTCAGTCTTTCATAAGTTTTGAATGGCAGGTCAAAAAGATGGTGCGCTGACCCTGAGGTTTGATCAGTGGCTGTAAGATGTTATCACTTCAAGTGTAAATATCATCTATAGAGAAAACTTTATATCTGGAACAATTAAGCTGGGTCATGTTTGAATAAGCTGAGCTGGTTAAGAAAGACTGGCATAAATACCTAAAGATGGCTGTTGACATTTATGCTGTAAATGTATTTATTTATTGTTAAATTTACATAAAGTGTTGTTTGAAGGAAGGAAAACACTGCACTCCAGCATAAAAATCTCAAACCCATCTGTGAAACATGGTGGTGGTATTGTCAGGTTTAGGCCTGTTTTGCTGCATCTGGATGGCAGGATGGCTTGACATCATAGATGATTTCCAAATTATACCAACAAATTCTAAAGAAAAACATCAGGACATCTAGCAGTCTGAATGACCCTAAGCACACAAGTCATTCTATCAGACTAGTTAAAGAAAAAAAGTTAATGTTTTGGAATTGCGAAGTCAAAGTCCTGACCTTCCAAAATTAAGTGGAAGGACTTGAATCAAGTAATTTATGGATTTCTCCAAGCTGATGTGCAGGACTGATAAATAAACTCTTGGTGACATTACGATGACTGACGAGGACTGAGAAACACGAGGGAACATATATAGCAAAAGTAATCAAAGCCTGGATGAGGGGCCAGGGCTGCGCAATGGACAAGATATGATGTGGCTGGAGCAGAGACATGACATTGCACATGGATGAGGTAAACAAACAGAGCATTTGGAAAGAGACAAGGAGAAGGACATGGACAAATCTGTGGTGGGAGGTTTACGGGGGTGGGGGGGTGTTACTCTAGATACTTAATGCAAAGTTTTATACATTTTTGCCACTCACAGACATGTAATACAGGATCATTTTCCTCAATTTCCTTGTTTGATATGATCTTTTTTTTAGAACTCATAATTATAAACTACATTTCCCGATACTATATAAAAACAATTGTGAGTGTGTGTGTGTGTGAGAGAGAGAGAGAGAGAGAGAGAGAGTGTGTGTATGTGATTCATTCCACCTCCACCTCCTGGACACAGACAGTGGATGACAGAGACAAATAAACTTAATTTATTTGGGGCAATGGGGATTTGAAAGTGTGTAGCAGAAACCTTAGAGCTGGCCTAAGAGAAGGAGTGTGTGAGCAGAATAGAGAAGTAGTGCAGTTCATAAAACATGCGGGGCGGCAGTCAGAAGAACGAGAGGTCAGAGACACCCGTCTGCCTGTCTCTCGCCCCCTTTTCTCATTAATGGACATGGCAGACAATCATACCACTATTACCACTTATGGGATGCAGTTGAGGGTGACAAGGCAGAGTGAAGGAGAGAGGGATAAAAAAGAGAAACACAGACTGAGCAAAAAACAAGCTAACAAACAAAAAGTTAGAAATACAGAAATCTCAGCCACCCATCGCTGTAGCACAAGCAGAGCCGAGCTCCCATTGGTTGATGTCTAGTGATGGTAACCTTCATCGCGGGCAAGCTGCCCCTTACCATCGTTGCCACAGTAACAGATCGCATTATACTGTAAATAAGAAACCATGTCTTTCATAGTTTGGACAAAATGACCAATCGGACAAATCTACTAAAGATTCACTGAGAACTCAACTCAAGTCCCAACATTACCCAAACAGACCAGTCTTCAGTTTATCATCAATTTAGTGTCTTATTTGTATTTCTGAATATCCAATTCCACCTTAAATGTAGGTGCCTGTATGTAACTGCTGCACCATTTAAGGTGGAACAGGAAATTCCAATAAGATGCTAACAAATAAGAAACATCCTTTCTGTGGCATAATGCATGTATGATGGTGAGTTAACCAAACTCTTCATCCAGAATTCCTAATATTCATGTGAGAGCTAGTCAAGGGACTACTTAGCATGATGCCAGTGGAAATAGGGTAACTCGTTCAGATCTGTTTCCTTTCTTTTTTATGTCTTGCTGGCATTGTTGAAGGAAATATGATGTATTGAACCTCATGAGCTCCTTCAGTGGGACATAACCAAACACTTTATCCAAAAATGCAAATGTAAATATGTCAGTAAAGGAACCACTTAGCATTATGCAAATCACACAAGCATAGTGAGCTATGCCAGCGAGCTTCTTACCTTGGCAGGTGAAGCACTTCACATGGAAGTGGACGTTCTGCACACGCACCACCTCTCCTTTACACAACTCTCGGCAGCGAAAGCAGGCAATGGGTGATTGGCCATGGCCACCGCTCTCTCCTCGATAACCGGGGTGCTGGTAAGGACCTGGGGAACAGAGGCAAATGTCTGTAATCAAAAGAACCATCACCAAACACACCAATCATGCGAGATGGCACCTTGAACAAGATACACAAACACAAGTGTTTAAATACTGAACATAATAAAAAACAGGTGGATACAATCATGGGCGGGGCTAGACTGGACAGAACTTAAAGAGACAGGACATAACCATTGTGCCATTATATGAGTCTAACAGGTCACATGATTTATCTCATTGTAGCAGAGATTTTAAATGTTTTTTAAATGTTCACTTGGCTTGTAGTTTTAATTTTGCCCATTCTAACTTATAGGAAGGTCTTGTATGAGAGAACTGCAAAGATGCAGATACAGTGGTAACCCTACTTACGAGTTTAATCCGTGCAGGAGCCGAGCTCGTTAGCTGGTTTGCTCGTTAGCTGGTTTGCTCGTTAGCTGGATGCATTTTCCCCATAAGAATACATGTAAAACTGATTAATCCGTGTCAGCCGGCCAATATACAGTATACTTTAATATGTAAATAATGTGTTTATATGGGTTTTTAAAACATAAACGAGACGACGACGGCGCTCGTGTAGGCTGGCGGCTAAGGAGGACAGGAGGACGGGCGTACGTGTGTGGTATGGTTACACTTATCATATGAAAAGTAAAAGTAAAATGTATCTAACTTTCTTGTTCACTACCTTTTGCTATCTTTGCGTCACTTTCACTAGCACTTTCACTTTCACTGGACAGCGGTCAAAGGTAATGACTGACCTCTTCTTCTACGCTAGCATCTAGGGGATGCTACGACCGCCGTGCCCCTAGCGGTTGGCATATTTGAAGAAATTTACGCTACTCGTTAGCTGGAATTTTACTCGTTACCTGGAACAAAAATATTCAGAGATCTCGACTAGTTACCTGGAATACTCGTTAGTAGGGATGCTCGTAAGTAGGATTACCACTGTACTACACTGAGCCATCTACTCTTTTAACCAGGTTTGTGTGCAGCAACATGCTGACCAATCACAGTGTTTCTCTGAGTGTTTAGATGAATCAGTATATTGAGTTAACAGCCCATAAGGCCATTGACATTATTGATTCACCTTTATTTAATTTAAAGATTGCAAGTTGTATTGAAATCATTCCAGAAATGATGATGCCAGAAATGAGGCTCTATTGATGTGACACCAAGATGTTACCAGCATATCTTTTATACCCGAGTCCTGTAAGCTGCAAGGTGCCACAAATCTGGGAAGTTTGGAGGCCACTGTCAGTGTATACTCACCTCTACTGACTGGAAACACCGCACAAGCTTTCTAGTTTTGAAGATGCTGCAACCCAATGATGGAGCTATTTGGTCCTTGCATGCTTGCACATTTTTGTGATGAACTAGTATGTCTATATACTAGTGTATATTTGGGACAGTGTGGAAAAAAACCCTAAATATCTCATTGTTTTGTCTGGTCAACTTCATTTCATTTGTTAATATACATACTGCATTTCAGCTTGGCAACACATCCCAAAAAAGTTTGGCTTTTAAAGCATTGACACGTTGTAATGCTGCCATTCCTTCACACAACACTTAAAGACATTTTGGCATTTGGGATAGCGAGTGATGACATGTTTCAGTTGTTCTTATGTCCCACTCTTCCCGTAAACATGTGTTGAATATGTAGTGTTGTTATTGCATTTCTCAATTAAAAATTCTCCAAACATTCTCTGTCAGGGACAGTTCGGGACTGCAGGCAGACGAGTCCAGTACCCGTACCACAGCCATGCCTCTGTAATGTGTGCAGCATGTGGTTTTGCATTGTCTTGTTGAAAATTGCATACACATCCCTGGATGTGGTCTTGAAGGCACCATATGCTGCTCCAATAATCTCAGTGTACTTTTCTCCATGAATGCCATCACAGAAGTGTAAATTACCTTTGGCACTGAAACTGACACGTCTCTACACTGTGACATACTCTGGCTTTTGTTGCCAGTCACAGTCTGGATGGCCCTTTTTGTCTTTGACCACATAGCATCCATTTCTTTCTAAAAGACCTGGAATACTGATCCATCTGATCTCAGTACACATTTTTTTCTGCATGATGGTCCATCCCAGAGGCCTCTGAGCTCAGACACGTTGACACTGCTTCTGGACATGGTTAAGGCTTCCTATTTGGGCAGTAAAGTGTTAAGTGGCATTTGTGAATGTACCTCTGTGTTGTAATGCTTGACAAAGGTTTGCTGAAGTAATTCTAATTATGTCAGTTAGTGATGATTGAAGGTTATTGACACAATGTTTGAACTGATGGATCAGAGCTCACAGGTGTTCAGCTTAGATTTGTGCCCTTTACGCAGTGAAATTCATCTTATTTCCTTAAATTGTTTAATGATTTTATTCACTGCAAAGTCATAAATATGCTGTTGTTCAAAATCACATCATTATTTCGTTTTTTACTGTCCGCCGTTCCAATATTTTCCAGGAATTAATGTACAGTATATTAACAAATGAACGGAAGCTCAAAAGACAAACTTTAAATATCTTGAGATCTTTCTGTCTGCAATGAAATAAAAGTCAAACTGTCTGTAAAATATTCAGATTTTTACTTGCATTTGACATGTTGTTCCATCTTTTTTATTAAGAGCTGCAGATACAGATATAGAGAAGAGAAAGCTACACTTTCCACAAGGAGATGACAATCTATTACCATTAGCAGGGCTGCCTGATTGACCCCAAGGCCTTCTGCCACATTATCATCATGAATTGCAAAGTGGGGAAAGAGGTCAGACAGAGACAGAAGCAGCAGAAATTTAAATGCTGATACAGTGAAGGTATAAAAACGAATACACTGATTTAGTAATGTTGTGGTGTGTGATGTGGTATTTAAAGATGTTTAAAACAATTCTATTATCAGTGCTGATAACTGAATCACACTTTTTCTTTTGCCTTCTCCAAAAACAAGAACGGCTCACCAATCACAAACATTACATCAATTCTTGACTGCAATTATATGAGATTATTTTGATATTTTAATACCATCCACTTATCTCTTAACAACAGTGCTTTTTTATTTTTACTCAATTTTCTCCCAAACGTGTGTTAGTAGCCAATCGACCCGCCCACTGGTTACGTCTCCCTATCACTTGTAATGTCTCTGACTCTAGGAGGGTGCAGACTAACACAGGCCTCCTCTGATGCATGTGAATTCAAGCTCCGCCTCTTTTCAAAATGCTGCCAATACATCACCACCGGGTAGCCAACATGCTCGCAGGAAAGCGCAGGATCCCCAGTTCTGATGGATCGCCTGGCAGACACCTGAGCCAGCAGTAGTGCTGGGGAGAGAGTGCCATCTTACCTGCCCAGAGAGAGCACGGCCAGGTTTTGTCAATGGCAAGCAGCATTATTAGGATTCAAACTCGCGATCCTCACATCATAGTGACAGCGCCTTCATCTGCTGAGCCACTCAGGACCCAGACAACGTGCACTTTATGGTCACATCAAAAATACTGAATACTGTGAAAATGTTCATTGTTGTTTATAATTTAATATTTCATATTCATTACATGTACATCTTTCAGCATTTTTTAAATTTACTGTTGATCAGTAAACCCAGAATCTCAAATGATAAGAACGTTTCAAGTTTTTCTATTTAAACAGTATCAACATTAAAACAAACAAAAAACACTTCAAATGTGTCATTTTACATGTAATATATATAAAATATGATGGTTTACCTGAACACAAGCTTTTTTATAATAGTCTAATTTTTGGAGATGCACTAGAATTAGATGATAAGGGAACAGTCAGTTCTCATAGATGATGTGCAGAGAAGTGGGCAAGCCTGGAGACCGGAGCTGCTTTGACAAAGGACACATTGTTATGACCTGACAACGGGGTTTGGAGCATTTCTGAAACAGCTAGAGACTGTGAGTACCAACCTGCTCCAAATTCCAATCACCTCTGTTCTTACATTTATACCTTGTTTTCTTTAATGTTTCATATATTTTTGATAGTTAGGCCATCACACACCTTCTGTGTCTTACTGTGAACTACTTTTCAGCCCATAATAAGTCCCTGACAGTAAACACTGGACTTCTATTGAAAAGAAAACTGAACAGAATAGAAAAGAACATAATACAGCAGAACAGTCAGTCAATTAAGTTAAGACAAAAAAACAAACTGGCTACAAATGTTAAGACATTATTGTCATTCCAAATCAGCTCTCACAGAAGAAAGGATGTTATGTAATGAGCAGTGATATAATGTTCAATGATCCTGATGAAACGCACAGTCTCTCCATCTCTCCATCTCTCTCACTGAAGATGTGCTTTAGCACAGATGGACACTTCTGGGTTTGTCTTTTGTATTCATCTGCTTTGGCAGGAAGCTATTCCCCTGTATCAGTCATTCTATTGTTACTCCAACAAGGCTGGCAGACCAGCATGCTTCAGTCCATTGTGCCATAATACCCCTTGATTAACCGTACAATAACAGAAAGCATTCAACTCCAGCACCAGGAGCACGGACTTATCCATCCTATAAAAATAATGCAAGATGAGCTGTGATGATGAGTTACAGCTACAGCAGTCTGCAAATAACAGAAGTTCTGTATTTACCGGGTTAGAGCGTGATCAGTTATAATGTAAGCAATCATGATTATTTGATGTTAAACTGATTTAAAAAACCACTAAAGCTTTAAAGTGAACTCCAACAAAACAAAGCAGGAAAGCTTAGTTACAGATATTTTAGGGATGCTCTGAAATGAACATGTTTAGTTTGACACCTTTTTGTCACTTTTTCCACCATTAAATAGGCTAAATGTGTTTTTGTCTAAGATTTAAAAAAAAAAAAAAAAAAATATTAAACTGCACTTTAAAATATGTAGTGAATACTGAACATGTGAACATCTCAGCAGACATGAACGAATGACTGAACATTATACTCATATAGTGCCTTTCTAACACCCAAACACACTTTACAGTAAACACCCCACACACTCAGAACACTAGGGGGGATCACCCAGGACAGAGGGCACTGCCAACCATATCTGGGCATACACACATTTACTCACACACAGCAGGGTCATTTAGAACCAATTCACCTGATCTCCATCTTTTTGGACGGTGGAAGGAAACCCAGACAGACACGGGGAGAACATGCAAACTCCACCCAGACCTGAACCCAAGACCTCAGTACTGAGAGGTGAGTGTGCTAACCACCAAACCACCATGCTGCCCAAATACCACCCATGCATACCATCAAAACACAATATAACAAAATAAATTAACCAAAAAAATAATATTTGTCTGATATCAAATGACGTAGATTGATATCCGTCCTCATGTTGCCTAGCAACAGTGTTAACGGTTTACACACTACATCATGTGGTGGAAGAATATTTTATTGTGATTTAATGACCACACACACACACACACACACACACACACACACACACAAAGAGAGAAAGCACACTGAGTAGCTGCTGTCTGTATTCTGTAATGCCTGGGTATCAGTGCCATCTCTGACTTGGCAATGTTGCCAGATAGATAATGACTGAAAAGTCCAAAGACAATCTAACTTTAGAACATCTAGATAGATTCACAATCACATGTTTTTGTGTTCATACTGAACTGATCCTTTCTTAAAAGCCTCAAGCTGAGTGACGATACACTGAGAGAGGGCGTGAACAGAATGCTTTAGGGACACTTTCTGCCCAAGTCTCCCTCTTCAGAGAGGCTAAGCTAAAAAAGACTCTGGTTACCATGAAGACTGATGCTCAGGCATCAGTGTGATTATAGAGGACAGTGCACTGGAGAGCTTTGTGGCTTAGCAGTTACTCAAGAAGGCATGTAAATAGACACACAAGCGGACTGCTGTACATTTGGAAAGTCTGAGAATAATCGGGGCAAATTGCCAATCGGTGCTAATGGCTCTTGACTGAACCCCACTTTGAAGAGATCAAGTGGGATTTCAGACCACTTCATCACTGAGAGCATTTTTGGAGATGGCTCTTTAAGTGGATGTCCTGATCTGAACCTGGCTGTGTATTGACTGATCTCAACTAGAAGTGGGAGCAGCAGTGATGCTCTACTGTGTGAACACCCACAACCTCGCAAAAAGGCACCAAGGGTCAAGCAAGAGTGGGCAGCATCCAAAAGATTGTTGTTATCACTTGCCAAAAACCAACCAACAATAGAACAATGTTCAAAAAATCTGAAAGACCTCTCACTCGAGAAAGAACAAAGACCCACTGAAGTGTTTACGGTGAGCCAACGGACACATAATCGATGATAAATAAGTGCTCCAGAAGGACAGGATAATGAGCTTATCACTACAATGGAAGGTATTATTCTGAAGGATCATGGGATAGCAAGATCTTCCCACATAAAACAGGCATCGACGTCTGCTGTATGTCCTCAATGATCCTCGGACAAAAGAAGCACAAGTCACTACAGAGCACAGATCTACAGTAAATAAGTCTGAGGTTAGACGTCTCTGAGAAACAAGTGCAGAGGATTATGTAGATCTGATCCTCTACTAGACCTGACTACATCCTTCCTAAGAGTGCAAAAGCATTCCTGAACTGTCTTCCCAGTGGATTCTGTACTACTTTTAAAGCAAACGTTCAGCCGATGTTCTCATTTACACAGTGTATCAGTTTTCAGTGGTCAGGATGGGCTTGTGTGGGAAGTTTAACTGGTACACTGCTCTTATTGGGTTAATGTAGTTAACAGGTAAAGGAAGCTTAAATATGATTTAGCTCAGTGGGAACTGTATACCTAAGAGATTTGACAACACGGTATTTGGTTTGTCACAATACCAGAATTTAGATTTTGATACCGATACCATTTGTAGTATCTTGATACTCAGTATGAAACTGATGCTCTGGCTATAAACTAAAAACTCAGCATTAAAAAATCTCTGTACTCCATACAGAACTCAACAAAATACAACACATACAGTCAAATATGATCCCAAAATAGTGCAACTAATTTTTTTTAATTGAAAGTAATGAAATTTAAAGTGACTGACAAATTTTAAAATGTAAACGTTTTAATACTTTCAATACTTGATGAAATTATACACAGTGTGACATCCTGTTACACCTAAAATTGGACAAAACTATGCGTTGTGGCTAAAACCAATAATAAGCGTAACAATCATCCATTTTTATGATCGTCATTTCTTTACATTTCAATTTCTCAAATGCCACTTTTTGGCCAATTTCAAATGATAATTTTCTTACTGCAGGCTAAGTAAACACACCAGCAAGTTTCTAATACTTTTTACAGCTCCTTAAGAAATACCTTTTTTTATTTTACCCCAATTTTCTCCTCAATTTGTTTGGTAGCCAATCGACCCGCCCATTCATTAACTCTCTCTATCGCTAGTAATGTCTCTGACTTTAGGAGTCTGCAGACTAACACAGGCCTCCTCTGATGCATGTGAAGTCAAGCTCCGCCTCTTTTCTAACTGCTGCTGATACATCGCTGCTGGGCAGCCAATGCTCTCGGAGGAAAGTGTAGGACCTCCAGTTCTGATGGATCACCTGGCAGACACCTGAGCCAGCAGACATTACTTAGTAGTGCTGGGAAAAAGGTGCCATCTAAAGGCCAAAGTATACTTCTGCATCAAACCTATGCCATAGCCTATGTGTACCCTATGAGTAGCTGCGGACCCTATGCCGCACCTTGACTCACCTCACCAGAAATGTAACTACGCATCACGTCGACACAGACTACAGCAGCTGTGACTGCTCTGCCACACTGTATCCCCGCCTCTGCACTTCCACCTTCGCTGCCAGTTTTAAAATCATCACTACAAGCTGAGAAACGCTTTGAAGTTTAGGAGACACTCATCGAAGAAGTCCGAAAATACAAACATCTCTATGATTCTTCGTCGTAGTACTCCAAGGAAGTCAACACAGCACACCAAGGAACTCAACCAGTGGCACAGAAACCCTGTTGCCACCTAGTGTTTCTTTGGTGTAATTGCAGCGTGTCACAGACAAACCAATGCAGAAGTATGAATGCATGCTACAGCATAGGTGATACACACAGGCTATGCCATAGGCAATGGACTGACTTGACGCAGAAGTATAAATTGGCCTTTACCCGCCCAAAGAGAGCACAGCCAATTTTGCTCTCTCAGGCCTTGGCTGCCGATAGCAAACAGCATGTTTCTCTCACAATCCTCAGATCACAGTGACAGCACATTAGGCTGATATTTAAATCATGTTAATCAAATAACTACAACTAATCACATGCTATGCCTAAAGCGAGCAGCAACTGCTTACGTCTTGCAATGAGTAGAGCTATGCTACAACATGAGATGCTCGTGGATTTTGTTATTTAAATGTACAACAAATTCTGCCAAAATGAAAATAATAAACTGAGCAAAAATCTGCTGATTCTGATCATATCAGGGAGTGATGAGTCATCTTAAAGTCAGCTTTTTGCTTGTCTGTTTTTAGAGATGACCCTTTCATGCGCTGTCAGAAATCACATCACACTATAGACAAGACGATTGTGTGTGATGCTGTAGAATTTACATGATACCAACTGCTGGCTATAACGTTCCTTTACATGTTAGCTACATTAGCATTACAGCTATGCTGCAAAACATAAGAAGCACAATTGAGACATATAAGACAAACATCAGTAGTGACTAGAGAGCATAAACACGAATGTGTCGCAGCAATAAACAGTCAAATATAGGCCAACAGTTCATTGGCTTAAAAGGCACTGCTTAGACTCAATAACCCCCCTAAGACAGATGAGAACAATTAGTGGGAGCTAATTGTGGTGTCACAGCTCTGTCACAGCGGAGCTTACTCTCAACAGGGATGAGCTTACAGTAGATTGAAGCTGACAGTTTTGTCTTTAGGACTCCTGCCATTCCATCTTTTTAGTTATCTTGAGATAACAGCCTGTACACCTGTACTTCTGTAGCGTCACTAGGATGGGACTAAGAAGAAAATAATGAATAATAATTATTATTAACAGTGTATAATAATAATAATATACACTTGAGGACCACAGTTATGATTATGTTGTGCACCAGAAAGCTTTCGTGCTTTGGTGTAATGTGTGTGGACTTTGCCCTCCCGGGGGGGAAGGGGGAAGATTTAAGTGGTGCCCCCATGGACATTTAGGGCCCCATGCACAGTGCGTGATCCATGTAGGTGTATGTATATACTGTATATTTTCTTTATTTAGGGCACTTTTGTTTGATTTGTCTGACAGAATCACTACTTAAGTCACAATAAATCCTGTATAATACACACTAGGAATCAAAATATATTTTTTTGTTTATTGCTGTTCCAAAAGTTGATGAACAGAGGTTTTGCGGTGGTTGTGGCTTACAGGCAGACTTGTGACTGAAAGATTGCTGATTTGATCAACTGAACCAGCAAAAAAAAAAAAAACAATCACAAAAATCCTGAGCATGGCACTTTACCCTCAACTACGGCCTGGGCGTGTGTTATTTGTGTTTGATAACATAGTGCTACCAACTGCACGTGTGTGTATCACTACTGTGTGTGTGTGTATGTGTGCTGTGCTCACTAGTGTGTGTGTGTGTGTGTGTGCGCTGTGCTCACTAGTGTGTGTGTGTCACTAGTGTGTGTGTGTGTATATGTGTGTGTGTGCTGTGCTCAATAGTGTG
>BRDA01012035.1:112548-133819 GCA_036984385.1 Crenuchus spilurus
TACAACACTTTCCTCATCAATCTACAGAACCCGTTCACCATGTAAAGAACCCTTTATCCATGAGTGGTCATGGTACTTTATAGAATCATTTTTGTTCCTGAAGAACCCTTGAAGAACCATCTTTTTTAAGAGTGCATTCACTTTTTGTAATAATGATGAAAGGAAACCAAAAATTAATCACAGACATACAACTACAACCAATCCAGTACATCAGTGTAGACTTAACACTCAACAGACTCAGGACACAGGAGCTGATTTCCTGTCATTAGATGATTTTAAGGCATTTTAGATCAGCTAAGTGGTTAACACAGTGAAATCGGCTGCAAAATGACAGCAGGAACTTGAGACAGCATGTAAACAGACAGTCTGCTGAGCATAGCCAAATCCTGTAACAACAGGCTTGATGTGAGATGTTGATGTTTTGTGTCTTTGGAGGATACTGAATACGCTCACACTAATCATCACCATACCCTCAGGCCATTACAAGCAGTCAGGCCGTGTTTTCTAGAGGAGTCTGCATGTGGGAGCATGATCAACTCCAAAGGGAGATCACAGTGCAGTGTGTGAGTACACAGCGGGCTTGCAGGCTTGGCTGAGTATGGGCACAGGCATTTATCAGCCCTGACGTATTGACTGGCTAGATGACAGGTGTAAATGACTGCCTGACAACAGGGACTGTGCTTGATCATACAGTGCTGGCAGAAGCATTATGGTTGAGGGGGGGGGTTAAAAAACAAGCCACTTTCCATTAATAAAACATTAGACTGGTTTTGTTTTAGGAGACCTATTTCCCACTAGCATCATTACGTGACTCAAATGAAGACCAATGGTCTGTCATATATCTCAAGCCATGCATGATATATGTACCACATGTTCTCAAATACATCTACAGACCAGTGTACAGACATCCCTTCTATCTTACCTGATGCACTGATGCACTCATACATTCATACTTGGGCTTTGTTCCCTTTAATTCATTCAGAGAGTAGTTGGGATGCCTCCATGTAATTTTTATTAAGTGCTGTCAAGTAGACTCCACACGGAAACCACACGGATTGTTTTTATAGTGACTGTTCTGTCCCAGGAGTCCAAATCCCAGAATGCCACAGGAGATCTAACAAACAGCTCAACCAATCAGAACTGGACTCACAGATCACCTTCTCCAGTGATCTCATGTCATCTAATCTCATACACCTGATCATAGTTAAGGACTCATTATATAAACCCCTGCACTCCTGAACTTCCTTGTGAAGTATTGTATCTGTTCCAGTGCACCGAGCGTTACAGGACAATCAAAAGAAAACGTGTGGTTGTTTTATGATATACTACGTAATGACAGTAAACAGAAAAATACAGAAGAAAAAATTGAGAATAGTGATGCAAAAAATTAATAATTAATACTGAACATTGAACTTTACGAACATTCAGAATTGTGCTTTTCCTCACCAACAAAACACAGATTCACCAGCACAGTTACAGTTTGGTGCTGAAATGCAAGAAGACAACAAACTACAAGCACAACCTTTACTAAACTACACTTGTTATGATGAAGCCAGAATACAGCCGCTTAGCTTTGTGTTTGTGCTCCCTGCTGCAGTGTTAGGGAGTGTCTCACAATTAGCAGAAGAAATGTGAAGTGTTTCAGTGTCTGTAGCCAATGACACTCACATCAAACACACAAAACATCCATGTGACCTACATCATTCATTTTAGACATTTTCATCATTTTATTAAATATTAATAATAATGTAACACACATACATCTTCATACATATTCATATATTATTGTCTGTGTTTTATATACAAATATAATCAATTAAACTCGTTATTAAACCTAATGATGTCAAACCAGCTTATTAACATACATTCAGTCCTGACTGACTACAAGACTTATTTTGGGAAATAGTTTAGTTACTAATTTTATAATCATTTATGTAAATGAAGAACCATGTTTGGTGTTCAAAATGTTAATTTAGGTGCCTCCCTAATTGAGAAGTTTTGGGTTTACATTATAGTCTACATTTGGCTTTACAATACAGTCATGATTGTCATTCTGGTGAGTTTCAAGTTGGTTTTTTTTTTTTACATCTGACCAGTCACTGCTCTTGCTGGATACCCTGGCAAAAATGGTACACAGGTATGGCACTCATGGATCCATACCACAGCATGCTGCGGATATGTTCACATCTCTCAAACAGAGTCAGTGATTATTAAATGTGCAAGAGGATGAGTGCACACACACACACACACACACACACATACACACACACACACACACACACACACACACACACACACACACACACCCTTTGTCCTTGTCATTGCCTTTCAATGGCTTAATCAGAAGGGATTCCAGTATGTCAAGGGTGGTCTACAAAGAATTATGGGTATTTTCTTGCCTCAGTGACAGGGTTAGGCATCAGATGATGGGGTCAGACTAAATCTGCCATCTCAATGATTGGCTCAATCATGCGATTTCAAGGTCAACTGGAATCAAATCAAGCGTCTTGGCAGGACGATGGCGTGTCTTGTAACCACCAGCAGAACATGTTTCAGAAAATTCACAGTTCAGCGGAGAGCTGAGAGGACAGTCAAACCAAGTCCGTCTGCATGAAATGTCACGTTTACTGATTTAATTTAAAATGTGCACCACACTGAGAGACAGCGGTAGGACAGGACACGACTAAAGCAGTAATAAAAGAATGAAAGAATAAAAGATGAGTTTACTTGTCAGAATATTTTCACTTAATTTAACGAAAAACTACTAGATTTTTGGTTTTGAGTACGATATCCATTTCGTTTTTGGCATTTCAGAACATTAACAAAACCTGTTTTGGGGTTTGTTGAAAAAAAGGTTAATACACCAATCATCCATAACATTAAAACCATGTTTCTTGTATGTACACTCATTGTCTGTTTTAGCTCCACTGACCTTACAGATGCCCTTAGTCTCTGTGTCTCTGTGCACTTTATTAGCCCACCTGTTCTTCAATGATCAACACCACTACAAAGCAGCTATTACTCAAGTGGTGGCTCATTCTCAGCAGTGACACTGACGTGGAGGTGGTGTGCTAGTTTGTGTCGGGTTGGTGCAAGTGGATCAGATCTAAACACCTCATTGTCACTGCTGATCTGAAAACAGTACAACAACCAAAACTAGCCAACGGCGTCAGAATCCAGTGGCCACTTCTGAAGGACTAGAGGACCAACACACAGACCCGGCTGCAGAAACAATTTAAAGGGGGGGCATTGTATTTTTTCAGGGGGGCACATTTTTTGAACAGACATTTTATTTGCTTCAAGTTGAACAGCGGCTCTGTGACCACTCCTACTACAGTGCTGAGAAACAATCTCTCAATAAAATCCCAAAATCTAACAAAAAAACAACAAAAAAAAAACCAACAACAATGCAGTACTGTGTTCATTCAATTAAATTAAAAGTCAAACATAAGCATAAACACATGCAGTGATAAACATAAGTACTGATGTCAGGCTGAACACTGACTTAAGTAATCATTCATACTAGGAGGTAGAGGTCTGCATTACCGCGGGACTCCCGCAGGACCTGCGGGACCCGTTACAATATCTTGCGGCACGTGACCACAATTAATCGTCTCTTGCGGGAGTGGTCGGTCAATCAGTCAGTCGTCGTGGGAGCGGGATGAGACGTACATGTCAAAAAATCCCGCAAATTAATAAATAGTCAAGAAAATGATTGGAATCATGCAGCTAAACAGTCAGTAAGACAGTCAAAATACTGGCGGAGCGTCAGGTGAACAGACGTTCAGTCTCTCTCTCACACTCACTCTACACACACACACACACACACAAACACGTGCACGCTTTCTCTGTCTCTCTCTCACACACACAGAGAGAGACGCACACGGGCTCTCTCTGCACTAATAATTATTCATTAGGCCATGATTTTAAAAATTAGATTTGATTGGCCATGTAGAGGGTGACATCACCACCCAGAAGCACTTGCGGCAAGTACACGGTTGAAAAACAGTTATAAATTGTTCATATCGGTTATGTTATGCAGTTGTGTTGTGCTGGCTTAGTGTTTTTTTAATGTAGTCATCATCCTGTGTTGGTAGATGTGATTAATTTGTTTACGTGAGTAACTTACCGTCTGTGAGATGTGCAGTAGCATTGATCTCATCAGCAGTTCAGAGCACGTTCTACATGTTTCCTTGTTTTTACGTAAAATAAAAAAGGAGTTTACTCCACTTTTAGTAGAGTGGCAGGCGGCGTTTGTGTAATGTGTGACTTCAGTGTTATTGTTGACGTCGTCACTCGCACTTATCGATTCTGCTCCTTGTGCTCCCTAGCTGCTGTAGCTATCCCTCCTAGCATGAATGTTTTCTCCAGTGTTAACTTCAGTGCTTACGTTTCCAACTGCAATGCATGGTGCTGCTGGTCCTCTTATTTGTTTGGAAATAAGTTTGAATATCCATGCCACACGAACAACAGTGAGTGTAGTAATTTCTCTAATATGAACATTAAAGTCAGTGACCCGCCCCCCTCTAACTGGAGTTGGCTAGAACCTTGCCTTGCCTTCATTGATTGGTTGAATTGTATGACTGACAAACCGAGATAGAAAAAATAGAAAGATGGCCACGCCGAGGTAAAAACCAAAAACAAAACATATAAACAGCTTCCAGTCCAGTCAGGGGGGGCACGGCTCACTCTGTGACACAAACTGTGCAGCATCAGTCCCTGACTACATCTACAAGATAGACAAGCAAGGTAGGTGTGTCTAATAGAGGGGACAGTGAGCTAACATAGTGCTTACAATCTCCTGTGCAACATGCACACCACCACCACATCACTGTCACTGCATTGCTGAGCTTCACCCTTGCGGATCACGCACTGTGCGTGGGGCCCCAAGTGCACATGGTGGTACCACAAAAAAATTGTGCTTAGGACTCCCAAATGCCTTGCCCAGGCACTGTTTCTAAGACTGATCCACTACCCAAATAAGATCTGCTCTGTGGGGGGTCCTGATCATTGAAGCACAGCTGAAAAGAGGCTAACAAAGTCTACAGAGAAAGAATCATCTGTAACTACAAAGTGCACCTGTACACTCGGGGGAGCTGATAAAATGGAAAAGGGTCATTTATGTCTATAATTTGGGGAATTTCGTTTTTTGAATTAGACTCATGTGTTTAAAGTCAAGGCCTGTACAGACGTCCTCACCAAATGCATGAAATTAAGACAAGTTACATTATGAGTCCTTTCTTGTCTTAAATGATCTCTTAAAAGAAGCTCATTTTGCATGATGTCATTTATCTCCATAATAAATCTCTCTCTCTCTCTCTCACACACACACACACACACACCACTCATCCCAGGTGGCTCTTAGTCCGGTTTGGCTGTGCTGCCTCTGTCTCTGTCACTCTTCTGCCATCTGGGTGTAGAACAGGCGCCAGGCTCCGGGGTGCCCCCTCCGGAACTGGCACCGCCTCCTCCTGCACCCGATTCTGTCTTTACTTTGGCTGCAGCCTGCATCCTGAGTAGTGTTGCTAGGTAAGCCTTCAGCTCCCCAAAAATACCACGGCAACGTCACCGCGACTGATCCAATGATGAGCCCGTAAAGGCTGACGACACAGCAAAACTTTAGAACTTTTGCCAGCTCTCCGGTGACGGCACCAAAGGTCTATGAAGAGCTGCTCAGCGTTCCACCCCAGTTCTTCAGAGATATACTGCCACACACCAGAGACTTGAAGAACCACACAATTTTCTCTTTCCTAAAGCTCGCTGTTAATCAAACCACTCCAGACAGCACTGTGACGCGGTAGCTACAGGCTTACTAAGTCATGATCCAGTCCTGATTCTGACACAAAACTTCTGCTCTGAACCTACAAGCAGTGATATTACAGCCCTCCATCAACACCGCAAGTCTGCACTGAAGCAGTGATGCCTCAGATTTACTTCACCATAGTTTCCACACAAATAAAAGACATGACATCAAAAACAGAACCGAAAGACTGTAAGTGAGCTGATTTATTTTATTCATGTGAAAATCAACACATTTCACTCAAATCCATTCATCACGTCACCGCCGGGGGCGTTTGTGTTAACTGTGGCTTGATGACACTCTGAACAATTCAATGTGACAATCCTTTTTTTCTCCTCTGTCTCTTCTGACCAGTTCAACAAGCAAAGATGGCATTTGTGAGACAGCTGGGAGAGAGACAGAGACACAGTTTCTCACATAAAGGCTATAATGTGAGATCTCTAATGTGAGAACTGCTGAATCTCAAAAAAGCAAAGCTATCTCACTCATTTCACTTTCCAGATCAATCATTCAAATAGACACTCTTATTGCTCAAAGGTTGCTCGTTTATGGCTCAGGAGACTTGTTTGCTAGCACAAGACCAAAAGGAGACATAAGGTACTTCTCACTCACTGGCTTTTCTCATATATTAGCTTTTTGTCTAATCTAAGTGTACTTTACTGAGCTCTCCACTCAACAATACACTTATATGAGATTAACAACAAGCGCTGCATCCGGAAAGTTCTCAGTATTGTGGACACATCACATCCATCACACGTCAGCAGGAGTGTACTATAGTGTAGGTCCTGTACAGCTGCATGTTTACTGTATGTTCTTCATGTCTTGTGTTCTGTGTTGCAGCTGGTCGTGAAGGAACACTGTTTCCTTTCATGATGTACTGTACTGTATACAATTGAAATGACAAAACAATGACAAATACGGTTGGGGGTGTATGATGTATTACATGTTCAAATAAATTTTTTTTTTGGTGCATGAACGCAAATGTTATTATTAATAATTAGTAATAAATATTGACAAATTATGATTTATATTTTATTAATAATTATTAGTTACTATTAATAATAAACAAATAATAACTATTAAACATTATTATGAATAATAAAGTAATAAAAAAAAATATTAATAATTAATAAAATATTAATACATTATTACATATTATTTATAAATAATAAACTGTTAAATTATCATCCAATCCTCACCCAAACCAATGTAACACTTATGTTTGGACTATATGGTCAATAGATCTTATTTACACAGAACTGTACCTCATTTTTTAGTAAAAATAAGTAGAAATTCTGAATTATTTTGACAATAGTTACACTTAGAGGCATGTAAATAGATGGCTTATCACAGACTGGTAGACACACACACAGACACACACTGAAATGTAAATATTAATGAATTTTAATATGAAAAAGCTGATATTAAATTAAGTCTAGCTGACGTGAAACAGGCAGAACAAACGCTCAACATGTTAATGGACTGTCGACCAAATTGCAGTCCAGACTCCATTTGAGGGAGTGACAGTGGCGACGGCCATGTTAGCAAGAAACGGCAGAGCCAATCGATGAGCTTGTGGCAGCCTAAAGGGAAATCGGCTTGGATTTCTGCTGGGTCTCCATTTAATATAGCGTAACATCTCACTCAAGCGAACCAAAAGGAATAGGAGGAGGGCAAGACTAGTTTGTGAACAAAACGCTTCTCGAGTAAAACTAAATCCTGGATGTTTGTGAAATTCCACCCAGACGTTCTTTTTATGTCTCAAAAAGAGGACGTCTGGTCACCCTACATCCTGTCACTTTACATCCTCTGTAGTTCTCCTTCACTCACCTGAACTCCATCTCCCAGAATCCCTAGTTGGATCTAATTCGTCATGTGACTCCCTTCACAGCTGAACCCTGTTTACCATCATCAGCTCATCCTAGAAAGCTCTGTTTGATCTTGTCTTAGCTCTCGTCCTTACTGATTCTTCTCTGTCGTATATTTCTCGTCTCCTTAGTCCTCGCTCTCTCCTTTTCTTATTCTTCCTATTTTGTCTTTGCTCCTTTTCTCTGACCTGCGCCTGTGTTCTGACTGCTCTTAAGATCGGTCCTCTTTGTTATGTTTTGCTTTCGGTTGGACTGTTTACTGGATTACGGTGTTGGATCTTCTCTGTTTACTCAGTGAACTTTGTTTATTGTTCTCTGTGTTTGTCTGAATCTATAAGGTTTAGTGAATGTAGCTAAAAAGAAACAAAGGCCTATACCTGACTGATTCATACCTGGCAACCTTTTCACATACTTACCTCCAACCTCCCCTATCTGTACTCTACAGTAATCTGAGTCAGACTTAATAAGACAAACTGTTCTATAAACTGGACAAGAGTAGATGACATATCTGTACTGCAGTGATGCTGACGTCTGATTACTGTTTGTACATTTCTGTGTGTTCTATTGTATATGGTTATAAGCTTCCAAAATCTGAGCTCCATCCCCCCAAAAGTCTGAGACACAATGTCCTAACTGGGAATTTTTCTAGAAGTGCCTGAGGAGAGCAAAATGCAGTCAGGCATGACATCAACAGATGACCAACTAAATTCCTCCTAGAACTAGACTTACATCACTGCATTCTGGGATGCTGACTCTGGTAGTTGTCTGTGAGAGTTCAGAACAGAAGTCAGGAACAAAACAAATATTTGGCAGAAAGTTAAATCTACACAATTCAGAACGGTGCAAATGTAGTCAGTCCGCTAAAACATGTATTAGGGGTGTAAAAAAAAACACAATTTGAATTGGAAATACGGTTTTGACTTTAATGATGTGAATACATCGAACCCCTGAATCGGTCTATTTGTAGCATGAACTGGCCAATGGCCTGATTAAATAGCTGTCAATCGGTTTGCTGTTGCTGATGTGATTGCTGCTGCTTCCCCCCCAACAAAAAAAGTAATTTTACTGTTTCTGAATTCACGTCAAATACAACTATACTTGTTCTCTAGTTTTTCATTCATCTATTTGAGTGCACGCAAAAGCACATTTTTAGTATTATGTTGAATAATAATGTAAAATTATCTATTTTAAACAACAGTATTATTTCTACCCTGTTATAGTGAACCAAATTGTATCAAAATCCTACTCAATCGAATCAAACTGAATCGGTCTAATTTAAAATATATTGTTTCTGAATCATATCGTACCACATGAATCAAGATATGTATTGGATCATCATTTATTGGACAGATGCACACCGCTATTGTGTATGGTGTCAGTAACTTGCTTTGCATTGATGCTATTAAGCTAATATATATATATATACAGGGGTTAGACAATGAAAGTGAAACAGCTGGTTTTTGACCACAATAATTGATTAGTAGGTGTTGGGCCTCCTTTTACAGCCAATACAGGGTCAATTAGTCTTGGGAATGACATATACAAGTCCTGCACAGTGGTCAGAGGGATTTTAAGCCATTCTTCTTGCAGGATAGTGGTCAGGTCACTACGTGATGCTGGTGGAGGAAACCGTTTCCTGACTCGGTCCTCCAAAACACCCCAAAGTGGCTCAATAATATTTAGACACAAAGACTTGCTGTCTTGGTCACAGATGCGCCAGCAAGACGTGGAGCAACAATTTGTCCTCTTTTGAACTCTGGTATGTCACCATAATGTTGTGTGCATTGTAATATACTATATAACTGTGCTCTTACCTGCTAACTGAACCTTCACACTCTGCTCTTACTGGTGCAACGTGACATTAATGAAGATTGGCCACCAGACTGGTCCAATTTAGCCATGAAACCTCCCACACTAACATGACAGCTGTTTCACTTTCATTGTCCAAACCCTGTATATATATATATATATATATATATATATATAGGAAGCTTGTACACTAATGAGCACTGTGCAATCTGCATATCTAACTCATCCCACAGTTGCCACAAGTCACATAGAGTTCAATAATCTCAAACAGATACACTGTTGTCCATAAACTATGCAAATGAAATTTAGGTTTTTGCTTCTGCGACACACTTTTGAACATCTTACAGACAACATTCACTGTACTAGTGCATCTGCAAAATGTAGAATATCCTGAGAAAGTTCATTTGGGTTCATATTTTAATTAAAAAAGGTAAACTGTAAAAAATTTATGTTCATTACCCATAAAATGACATATTTCACACTTTTTAGTTTTAATGATGATACAGTTTAAATCAGTAATTTACTCAAACTCAAAATGAAATATCTGAGATTCTGGATTTCATAGTGATCAACACTAAAATAAGAAAAGGCTTGAAGTGTGTCACTATACTTGTAATAGATACGAAATACAGGCTCACCTCTCAGCTCTGAGGTCTTGGGTTCGAGTCCCCATCTGGGTGGAGTTTCCATGTTCTCCCCATGGGTTTCTCCCACAGTCCAAAATCATGGAGAACATGGAGAGTCCATGTTAAACAAACTAAAACACGTCACACTAAAGCGACGGCGCACAGCACTACCACCTGAAAACGGGTACGAAAACAAATAGAAATGCAGAACAGTCTATGCACACGGACATATCACAAATCACAATCACAGTACAAAGTACAAACACAGGTTTGGTATCTGTTCTGCATGTGTTTTAAGCTACATGTGAGAAATAATTATAAAAAGCATTTTAAAGGACAGCTTATAGAACTTCAACCAAAAGGGTTCACATGAATTAAATGCGTAATATTTGGAATGTAATGGGGATGACATGTTGCTCTTTTGTCAGCAGGTGTGCAGACCTTTAGACAGTCAATGAGTCTGTAAGCCTTCTATGATCAACAGCTAGACTAGCACGTAAGCTCCACAGGCTGAGCTACGCTGCTGCTGGTGATTTCTGCCTGCGTGCTGAGCTCTGAGCTGCAATCACAGGCCTGAAGCAGAGAGTGCTGATGCAGCGCTTTGTTTAATAAAGGCTGTGGAAGGTGAACAGTGGACTTGCTATATGTGGTCATCACAAAAGCCATGTGTGGACTATCACTGCTCAGCTATGGAATAGAATGAGGTGTGATACACATGAAGAAAACACACTAAATGTGCTGTAAAAGAGCCAGTTTGTCTGTCATCACCATAACAATTCAAACATTACAGAACATGAAGCATGAAGAAGAACATGAAGTTGTGTGGAGGTTGATTTTAAACTTTTAGGTACTGGGTTCTCTCTTTTTAGCTATAAGCTATATTGTTCACTGATGACTAACACTCAACCCAGAGGCCCAGTTCAATTGTAGTGTGACAAACTTCCATCCAAACCAGACTGTACCAGGCTGTAGCCTCTGACGCTCAAGATAGTACTGTCTGAACCCAACTGCAGCCCAACAAAATTCTACCTGAACCCAGGTAAAGCCAAAAACAGTTCTGCCTGAACCCAACTGCAGCCCAACAAAATTCTGTCCCAATCTGGACTCTAAACCACCAAGCCTCTGTTTAAACTTCACTGTAAGCTGAACATTTCTGCCTGAACCCGACTGTAACTCATAAAAGCTCTGCCTGAACCCGACTGCAGCCTGAGAAAGTTCTGGGCCATTACAACCCAACTTCCTTTTCTTCCCTTGTATCTATTTCTGTTCCAAGTGAAAAAGAAAACTAAAGTAGAGAGGAAGGCAGGCCAACATCGGCTAAAGGTCGGACTCTGTGAAATGTGCATTAGAAACCTGAACCTGACTTACAGCTGACAAAGATTTGAGAATTTATATCTGAACTCGGTGGAACCTGATGTGAATAGCTGGGCCCTGCAGATTCTGACAAATATTTCCAGCTCTAACCAAAATAACACACCACTGAAACAAGGTGAAGGAAACATTCTTAAATGGTTGTTAGGCTGGATGTTGACAAGTTTACTCAGTAGAGCATCTTTGCGTCATGTGGTTGTGGTACATGCTCTTTAATGCATCACTTTAAAGAGGCCTTTTGTTTTTGTAGTAAATGCAGACTGGTCAATGGAAGGGCAGAGTTTGTGAAGGAGATACAGCAGAAAGAGAGAGAGGTGAGAAAAGAGAATGAGGAAGCATCCTTCTTTCTGAAGCCTGACACCATGTGAAGTGGATGTCACTCTTCACCAGCTGAGGGTAAAATCACGCCACACACTCTGTTAGGCTTGCGAGACATGGAGGAGAGATGCAACAATTTGTCTGTCAACATGTGTTACTCGGTTTGCCATTCCAGATGAATGAATGCCATTCTCATTCAGACATGGTGAGGGGGGTAAGTGTGAGTGGGTACGGGAACGAAAAACAGGTGAACAACGGCTCGTTCTTCAGACACACTATGAAATTACATTTGAGGTTTGTGTTGGCAAGTCCATCCAGTGGGCTCAAGGGCTTGGAGCTGATGCCCGCTGAGTGCCATTCAATGCCATGTTAATCACACACTAAAGACCAGCTTAAATCCTCACTGTTTGAGAGCTTGTGTGTTTGAGGAGTGCCTGCTCAGCATATTCTATCAACAGATAACTGGCTACAAGTTAGGCCAAAAGACCTACTAAGGTCTGCCATTGATTATCTACTAATCTGGATTTGTTTGGATATACTTCATCAATCAATCAATCAATCAATCAATCAATCAATCAAAATGTATTTATTTAGTTTTTTATACAACATGTCACAAAGCAGCGCTACATACTGTAATTAGCTTTTGTTTTTATGTTTATCTGTACATAAGAACAAATTAATTACATAGTTAATTATTTAATATATTTTCAGGAGATCTACATTCTCCTTTGGTAACATTTTTTACGGTACTGATTGTTTCAGTTATTTGGAAATATATATATAATTTATGTGAATGACATTTTTTCATTCACAAAATAATACACAACAGTGTGTACAAGAATAGCATTTTTACTTCTTGTAAAATAATTTTTCATCAGAAAAATTTTAACTGCAACTTCCAATGGTTAAAAAAAAAAAAATACACTGCATATAAAAGTTTGACACCCCTGGTCAAATTGTATATTTTGTTGATTTTGTACATTAAAATAACTAAGATAAACGTTCACCTCTACAGGGAACAAATGTAATTACTTTAGTGCAGTTTTTTTTTGCTTTTCAAAATGTAATATAATGGGAACATTTTAAACATATAGTTTTTAACATGCCATACTGTTTGCAAAGGCAAAATGTTAAATTAGACTAAATCTGTTAAATGTGAGTTAGAAATAAAGTTGAAAGTTGAGTTAGAAATGTGCATTAAAATGCATAAACATTTGTTTTCTGTAAAAGATGCATTAACTTATTCTCACTTAAAATCAATAAAATATTTTTAATGCATGTTTAGATTAATCAGGGATGCCCAATTTGTTGCATACTGTGCAGACTGTAGGTGCTTAGGCAGAATTTAATAAAAACAAATCACTTAAAGCTATAATTGAAAATCTTTTTTTAGCAAAGCCAATACATATATCACTGACCAACAACAAGACTGCTGCTCAGATGGCCAGTAATGTCACTGTAGTTCAATGTAGTGACTGTGTGAACATGGCTTTTTTCAGTTGGCCACAGTGTGACAGTGACAGATGCAAAGACTCAGATGTTCTTTGAGCTGAAGGCCAAAACTTTTAAACTGGGGGAGTCAACGTCAGGGTCTGAGTGTTGATTGTCTCTTTTCTGCCCTCCTGAATAAAGATGTTTAATAAGCATTTCTGCTAGAGAGGGACTAAAATGTAATGACATATAATCATCCACCACCTTGTTTCTCATTTCAAATAATTAGCTCTAGCATTTCATATTTAGGGTTAAAATAAGCACTAATATTAGAAACATGTTTTATATCAATCTGGCAACACTAAGCCTTTTTAAGGATATGGTTGTGGAATAGAACACACTGCTGCACAATATGATGAGATGGAAAAGCACACCCCAGTAGTATAAAGCTCAAAGCTGAGTCTACATCAGCCCTGCCCAGCTCTTCCTCCTGTCTAATGGAATGGAGTGTAAGATATCTGTAATTCAGAGCCACACACACACACACACACACACACACACACACACACACACAGGCAGGCAGCAGGAGGGCTGCTCAGTGGGCTGTAGTAACCTGCACGCTTGGCTCCTATTAAAAGTCCCTCTTTCAGCATGTTTTTTTCCCTGCTCTCCTGATGTAAATGCTATGGCAAGCAGCCAGCCCAGATGCTAGCTATAACCTCCTGCGGTTCACTGTGAAAGCCAATGCACTGGCTTTCATTTACAGTATGCAGGTCTGCTACTGACTACTGGACATCTAATGATGCTCCTCTTTCAAGTTTTTTAACCGCAAAATGATTTGATTCAGTAATGATTCATTAGGAATCAAGTGCATCATAACATCTCAGATTTCAGCAGCTCTATTACATTTAGCTCTTCTGGTCTGATAACGAAAGAACAAAGAAATGGTTTGCTCAAAAATCACGGCATGACTGACTTGACCTCACTGCTAAAGGCAGATTTCATTACTGAAATGAACAAACACTTCCATCAACACTTCCTGCTCTGTGTTAATTGTCTATGATGGCATTTGGCTAAATAGTTGACAGTCCTAAAACACATCACCTAGCTTGTGAGCCCTTAATTAAGCTCAGGATGCAGTTCCATAGACATTTTGATGTATTATGATGGAAACAGCTGAGGTGTATTTATTAGAATGTAAGGAAATATCAATACAGTGGAACCTTGACTTACAAGTTTAATTGGTGACGGAGCTCGTAACTCAAGTTACTCATTTATTAAATTAAATTAATCCATTAAAATGAACTGAAATGCTATTAATCTGTTCCAGCCCCCAAAAAAACATTTAGGTGATTACTGATTCTCAGTTCAATGGCTTGGCTAATCAGCTACATCTGAGGTAAGTGGAAAGTTACTCCATTTCTTTAGTGCAGTACAAATTGTTTAATTATATTGGTCATGGCCATGCTTATCTCACTACACACACACACACACACACACACACACACTGCCACGTTCCTGTTGTCAGATGAGTTCCGCAGCTTAACGAAAGAATGCCAGGCATTACAACCATTCACAATGACTCCATTGAAATAAAGTGAGCACCAGCGTGTGCCAATGCTTCACTGTGGGCTCAGCACTTAACTCTAATGAGAGCTACTTTTTTGGCCATGCCACCGGAGCAGGGGGAACGCCACTGACGTAATGGCCTCACACAGGCAGGGGAACAGTGGAGAGATTTGAAAGAGTAATCCCGCACGACACAGCATTGAGAAGCACTCACGGCCTACTGCACAAGCCTCTTTCACTGGGCTGCGGATATGCTGGAATTACAATCCCATGGATCAGCCAGGTTTTACAGTTCAAGATTACTGCTCATACTTTTCAGTGAAGTTCGGTCTTACAGGCCAAGAGAATGCAAACACACTGATTTTTCAAGTCAGCTTTTAAACCAACCAGCACGTTCAAATGTTTTGTGAAAAGTGTGATTCTATGTTTTTTTTGCCACATTTCTAATTGATATGCCTGTAAAAGTAATAACTAAAAGTACTGCTGTCCTAAAAGTGATTTGTAATGGTGATGGCCTCTGCATATTTCAAAATAAACTTCTCACTTCCAGTTTCATCATCTTTTTTATCTTCAGCTGAGATCTGCAATGTGAGCTTACAGGGTACCATTACATTGAACATTAATTTAATTATTATTAATCATTAATATATATTAATAAATGATTACTATAATAATAAATGTAACTGTGGTTAGGGATCTGGTCTTGTGACCGGAAGGTTGCCTGTTTGATCCCTGGGTAGGTCATGACTGAAGTACCCTTGAGCAAGTCACCTAACCCCCACCATTAAGTCGCTCTGGATAAGAGTGTCTACTAAATGCATCACATGTAAATGTAAAATGTATATTTACATAAAATTATACCACATTTTGAGTAAAATTAAGCAATTAACACATGACCCAAAGACCACAGAAGGGTTAACTATTAATATTTTGACATAATCACCTCATTCAAAGCTTCCAAACTTGTTAACAACTTAGAGTGGCAGGTGAACACAGACTCCTGAACAAACACTGGTTTACAACCAGATGGAGTGACAGCAGGAACGGCCAATCTCACATTAGCAAGAAACAGCAGAACCAATAGATTCATATAATGTAACATCGATTTTGGATGAAAAAAACTGCAGGGGACCAAAACTATCCTGTCCCAACTGTTATAGACACCAACAATAGTTCTTGTGAACTACTCACTTAGGTATCTAATATACAACACACCAAGTGAAAATGTCTAGATGTTTTGCTTATCATTTAACATAATATAAAACATACTGAGCATGTTGCCTTGTATCTCACAGTTGGTAACTTCACAGGAGGAGGAAAAATATTCATAACTTTTAATGGAAGTCAACGTAAAAAAAAAAAATTGTTCAAGTAATTTTGGAGTATTTGTATTGTTCCAGTGATCATGTCATTTTCACACAATGTAAAGTCCAGTGAGGGAGTTTTAAAATAAAAAGTGAAAAAGGTCAAAAAATCCAGATCCAGTGGAACTTTGGTTTTTGTCATTAATCTGTTCAAAAACATCTGATGATAACTGAAACAAACAAGAACTGAAGCAATATATCATATAAGAAATAATGTAAATCCAATTAATCTGTTCTAGACACTCCAAAATATGAACAAAAATACTTTTAAATAGAATAACTATAGTTTTACATGAACGTGTGGGTGGATGCTTTATTTTCTTTCTGTTTTTGCAAAATTAGAGGCTGACAAAAACCAAGCAGCTGAACAATAACTGGAATAAAATTTCCCGCAAAAAAGTTGACAATAACCAAACTGTACGATAACCAGGGCAAACAATAACCAAGGTTCCACTGTACAAAGTTTTGTTCTGAGATAAAAGATATACTACACCATACAAAGGATATGTACCAAAAAGATGAATGTAACCCACAGTTGGCGTTATCATTGCTACTTGAACTCCAAAATGTGTTTTTATATATTTGGGATTTTTTTAACAGCAGAAATGTATAGTATTTGTAGAGTTAGTGGCAAGGAAAAAGCCATTCTTCATTTATGGTTCAATCCAAAGGCAATTTGTTAAATTATTACTACATACTTTATTCTTGGTAGATATTACTGCTAAGTTAAATGAAGCTACTGGTTCTATTGTTGAATCATAAAAGAAACTTTATGAAGCCACAAAGAAACTTTTTTTGAATGGCAGTATATGTAAGACTGATGGCCTTACATGTATACAGCAAAACATATGATTATTTATCTGCCACCACCCCCACACTTTTTTTTTTCTCCTCTCTGTTCCATTGAAACTTTTTTGGTGATTGTGTTTTGTTTAAAATAAAGCAACAGTAAAAGTAATAATGCAGCATTCAGACCAGATAATACATTTCTTCATCCCTTTATCTCAGTATCCAGCTACCAAAACCAAAGTCCAAAAATGTGCATCCACTATTGCCAAGCTACTGTTCACATCTGTTACTTATGAGGAGCAAAGAGCTTCCGAAATGAGGATTTGCTGCAGTGAATTACAGCCTCCATTTGTACTTCAAACAGGAACCTTAATGACACAGGACTGCAGACTGAGCAGTATTTCAAACCGACTGTTTACTGTGATACCTGGTGTGACCAGTATGTTTGAAAACGAATATAAAAAACTGCTCACAAAAACTAAAATATGCCTTCCAGATGTACCTGCAGGACATCTGTTTTTAGGATGGGAGCCACTCTGAAGGACAGAGGAAGTCTGTTCAGTCTGGCTTCAAAGTCACAAAACCAGAACTGTTCATTCACAAAGCAGTGCAATGACTGACTAAGACAAGTACACAAATCTCTGTCAATGGTGCATTTCTCATGTGATTTTTTAATATACTGTATATCTTCTGGACAAACCTGAGACAAAAAGAAAAGTCCTGGATTAAATGTCCAAATCATTTGTGATTACTTGCTGGTGAGCTGAGTGTTAATCTAAATTGAGCCTCCATAGCTGTTGATTTAGAGGCTAGTCTGTAATTGGATTACACAGCACTTCCTGTCATATCAACAAAGAGCAGTTCTCTTGATATAAAAGAGCCAGAGTTATGGTCAGTAGGGCTGCCAAAGTGTTTATCAGCCAGTTCCTGCTTGACACACTGAACACTGCTTGAAGCTCAGGAAAGTTTATCAATGTAGGATTAACCAAAAGATAGATTCTCAGGGTCTCAATTCACAAATATTTTAATATTCTGCCTTCTAGTGATGATATATTTAAGTTTATTGTGATTTATACTGTTGTTATCAACCACAGACATGTAGCCAATGCAGGGTTGTTACATTACCAGAGTGTAGTATCAGTACTCAATACCAAAACAATACTCTGGCTATAAATTGAAAAGGCTCAATATTGTTTTTAATGATGTTTATTTGAAAGAACTAATTTCCTATTTTTGTTTAACTTTTTTTAACAACTCTTCAGTTGTAGTTATTAGCAAATAAGTCCATTTTAAGCACTGAAACTATGCTACTGTAGAGGTGCATCAGGTATCAAATGTTTTACAACATCAATTTGGCAATCAATTCTGTAATATAATTGAATACTTTGAATACTTTAATAAATGTTGCACTATTTGGCACTATATTTTACTATATTTTGCGGCATGTTGTTAACTAGATAGTTCTGTATGGATTACCAGGCAAGGAAAGTTTATTTATATAGCACCTTTCATACACCACCACAGTCATTTAAAGTGCTTTACAAATAAAAATAAACAAAGATAAAACAGTAGAATTAAAACAATCAAAAAGAGAAATATAACACTACATAGTTAAATCAAAATATCTTTTTTATAATTCTAAAATATGATAGAAATAATAGATTTAAAATAAATAGAAATGTTTTCAATCTGGTTTTAAAAGTCTACAGTCGGGGCTCTTCTAATATTCTTTGTCAACTAGTTCCATTAGAGAGAAAAACGTTAGTTACACTGTGAACATGTAGAAATGTAACTAACACTGGCATTAAAGTTTAGTTTACAATCAGAATATCGATTTGGTATCAAATATCGTAATACTACACTTGGTATCAATATCGAAAATTCTGGTATTGTCACAATTTTTTCTTATATACGTAATAAACTAATTATTTATTAGTCATTAAAAAGAAAGTGTTCAGGACAACTGATTAAATTTTTAACTGTTTTTTTTTTTTCATTTTAAATCACTATTACTTGTCCTGTACCCTAGTGACAGGTGACTGCAGGTAAGTATTAATGTGCTTACTGAAGACTTTGGAGTAAAACACACAATATTACAGTAAAAGCCCATCATAACAGCACATTCTTACCGTTTGTGTTCATGGTGAGAAGTGTCCTCGCCTTCTGAAACGACAGACAGCAGGTTACAGTTCCGTCATGGCAGCGATTTATGGCTGTTTTAAAACACAATGATGTGCACTAACAGTCCCAAGTGTTTCTCACGAAGGAGTCGTGAGCGAAACCGGAGTCCCAGAGAGACACAGAGAGAGAGAGAGACAGAGAGAGAGAGAGAGAGAGAGAGAGAGAGAGAGAGGACAGCTGTGCTGGGTGGCTCCCGTGTGAAGAAATCGCTTAAAACAATCAAGCTGCTGTTGTTGTTGTCGGCTGGTCAGCTGCTGTCAAACACGCTGAGGACTCCTGCAGTCGCGTGTCCTCATGAGGTCCGTCTGCGTTCACAGTCCCGCGATGTCAGCCATACCCACTTCTGTGTGTATGTGTGTGTGCGCGCGCGCTCTACTGGGGGTCTTAACGCTGCTCCATCTGAGACGCTCAGACGGGTCGAGCTGCGGCCAGAGGAGTTACTGTTTTAGCGCAGGAACGCCCATTCCCACGCCCTAACTGTAACCCCAACCAATCAGAATGAGGGGGCGTGTTTGTTGCAACTGGCACGCCTTTATCCTCAGGACTTGTCCGGTCATTTTAACTTTAAATAGTTGTAAGAATATGCAAATATGGTCTAAATGATATAAAATAACAAAAAAAAAAGTTAGTGTGTTATTTTAACCAGGTCAACCAGGTTTAGCCTGAAAAAGGGACTTTTATTTTGTAGAATAGTGTTTTTGTTTGGTTATGTTTTAATGTCTTACTGTTTTTCTACTCGTTTACTTTAAGAGCGCTTGTGTGAGAATCGCAAAACTGTGTGTTTGCTGACACCTTGTGGTGAAATCTCAGCTCTCAGACAGGAGGGACCTCAGCCATTAGGGCTGTAATGGTTTACTTTAGGGTTACACCAACACAGGTAGGTCATATCAGCTGATGTCCATACAGATGTTCATATAATGTGCACAGCACTAGAGCTGCTGGAGATTTTAAACACTGTAGATTTAAAGTCAGAGGCAGTCGCACAGTTTGTTTTTGGTCCTGTAGTCCTTCTCGGTGATCAGAGGATGCTGCTCAGAGGATGCTGTTGTGGTGGCCCTGATCGATGAAGAGCAGGGTGAATGGAGGCTATGTATTACAATGTATACAGCACGGCTTTGCGGTGGTCGGCTGCACAGACGAGTCACTTCTCTCTGATGCATCAGTAACTCCTTTTCAGTTCTGTCATCTCGTAGACTTGCTCAGTGGTCATCATCTTCATCCATGAGACCTTCAGCATCTTCCCGATGCACTTGTTCTCAAAAGCACCCGGGGAGCAGTTGAGGGTTAGGTGCCATGCTCAAGGGCACTTCAGTCATGACCTGCCCGGGGATTGATCCGGCAACTTTCAGGTCACAAGACCAGATCCCTAATCACCAGGCCACAGCTGCCCCTTGCTTGCTTTTCCACATCTTTGTCAATTTGACCATTACCACCATGCCCGTGGCCATTCTTCACTTCACTTCACTGGCACAGTCTGCAGCTTTTGTTACTCTGCATCCCAAATATATGAAAGAGTCCACTTGCTCCAAACTTCTTCCTTCCACTGTGATCTTCAGTATATCTTCAGTGTTCGTCATCACGTTTGTTTTAGCTGCATTGATCTGCATGTTCGCAGCTTTCTCAGTGAGACTCACCAGCTCCTGTAGTTCTTCTTTTGATGTGGCCAGTAAGATGATGTCATTGGCATATCTGAGATTGTTAGTAGTATTTCCACCAATCATGAATCCTCACATAAATCTCTAGTGCTTTCCTCATCACTTGTTCTCTTAAGATACTGAACAGATGTGGTGAGAGGTTACATCCTTCTCAAACTCCTTGTCTGATACTGAACCATGTATAGTGATGTGACTCCAGTATCACCATGCATCATGTTTGATTGTGTAATACATTTTAGAAGCTATATTTATCTAAAAATGGTTTTTGCTATTATATATAAACATCTAGAGAAAGAGAGAGAGAGACAGAGAGGGAGAGAGAGAGAGAGAGAGACAGAGTGAGAGAGAGAGAGACAGAGAGAGAGAGAGAGAGAGAGAGAGAGAGAGAGAGAGAGAGAGAGAGACAGAGACAGATACAGAGAGAGAGAGAGAGAGAGAGAGAGAGAGAGAGACAGAGAGAGAGAGAGAGAGAGAGAGAGAGAGAGAGAGA
>BRDA01012036.1:44486-61710 GCA_036984385.1 Crenuchus spilurus
CACACACACACACAGCCCAGCAGGTAGACAGGTATACCACACACACACTCACACACACACACAGCCCAGCAGGTAGACAGGTATACCACACACACACACACACACACACACACACAGCCCAGCAGGTAGACAGGTATATCACACACACACACACACACACTCACACACACTCACACAGCCCAGCAGGTAGACAGGTATACCACACACACACACACACACACACTCACACACACACACACACAGAGTCCAGCAGATAGACAGGTGTACTACATTGTTTTTTATAGGCTGTGTGATCTGTGTTTACTGAAATACTGGACTGGTTCTCTTCTGCGAAAAGGTAGAAATGTTGTCAGAGTCTGTTTATAAACACTGTGTGTGTATGTGTGTGTGTGTGTGTATGTATTTTCAGGTGTTCAGAGGCTGTAGCTGTGTGGTTGGGAATGTGTCTCAGAGTGAGGAAGGTGTGGCTGTAGCAGGAAAATGTAGCTCATCCTGTAACCACATGCCAGTCTTCCTCGCCTTCCTCTTCATTGTCATTTCCTTCACATTCCTGTGCAGCATCCCTGCTCTCACAGCCACACTCAGGTAGGGCTCCTTCACCTGCAGGACTTGCTCCTCCTCTCCATTTTGCTGTTTTACTTTATACCTTTATAACCCAGACGGTGGCTCTCTGGCTCCCCCTGCAGGTGTGTTCCAGACAGTCAGAGGTCTTTTGGACTGGGCATTCAGTGGATTGTGGTGCGGACACTAGGTCTGTTAAAACATCTTCTTCCAGTTAAATGTATATATTTACAAATAAATCTGGAGATAAATGATAAAATAAATGAGCAAAATTATATAAAAACGATATAATTATATTATTTTCCCTTTTAAATATACAGTACTGTCAAAAGTCTAAATAAAGATGTTTTTAAAAGCAGTTATTTTAGTAAAAAGAGCTTTTACTGTGCATCTGTATAATAATAGAATAACTACAAACATAAATGCAGCAAAAAGTTACAAAGCAAAGTTTGATTCTAAATGTTCTCAAAGCTCCTCAGACATCATATGCGTTTATTAGAACCATCAGGAGCTCATCTGATTTAGCATGATGACATTCTGATGAACTAAACCAGTTATTTACACTAAAGGAGCTTCAGCTGATGTGTAATTCGCACTCATGTCCTGCAGGGGGCATCCCGGGTCCAATAGCCTTTGGCTCAGTGATCGACATCTCATGTCTGCTGTGGCAGGAACAGTGTGGAGAACTTGGGTCCTGTTACCTGTACCAGAACTCTGCCATGAGCCAGTACACACTTACTGCTGGTATCATCTATAAGGTAAAACCACACACACACACGCACACACACACACAGTCAGGCAGGCCTTTAGAGGATAATAGAATAAAATAATACTGACTTAATCTTTCTTTCTTTCTCCCCCCCCCCTCTCTCAGGTGTTAGGCACTCTGTTCTTCTTGTTGGCGAGTGTGTTGTATCAGCCTCCTCCAGAGTCTCCTCAGAGCAGCTGTGAGAGCACAGATCAGGGTGGAGGAGACAGTGGAGGAGATATTGGAGACTTTCCTATTAAAGATCTCCCTACTGAGATCATAGCCAACGTACATGCAAGGTTGTGACCTATGACCCCAAACACACAGACACCTCACATCACTTCACTCCACCTGCTTGAGTGTGTGCAGCCCATCAGCTTCATCACAACCTCAAATACAGCGATACTGTGTTCTGCCCTCAGATGTGTAACACACACACACACACACACACACACACACACACACACACACACCTGCTATATGGCACCCTCATGTTCACAATTTCAGTGATATCTGGCCGTGTTCAGACAGGATCAGGTTTACATGGGCAGGCAGAGCAAAGTAGTTTAATACAGAATAGATTCTTACAGGAAAAGACATCCGGACATAAATGACTTAAATTGGAGGAGCTACTGCAGTTACACACTCCTTTCGCTTCCACACACCATGTGTACAGTACAGAATAGTGTGTATCAGACACAGCAGTATTTACACACCTCAGTGTCTCTGCTGGACTGAGAAGAACAGTCAGTGTCCTGTGAGCACTGTCTTATATCTGTCCTCTTCTGGATTTGAGTGGTGTACATCGTTCAGCACCAGAGGTTCACCACAGACCACACACCATGATACCTGAGGTATCTGTGCCATGTACAACAAAACGTCCTCCTCTAGACCTGAGAAAAACCATAAAGATATGACAGAATATTTACACAGATGTTGACCAGTGTGGGATTAATACGTCCTGAGGTTCTACTGAAGGTACAATATGTCATAATGGTAATAATGACATTATATTGCCTCTCCATGTAAAACTAATCTGAGCGGAGCTAAAGTCTGTCAGACTCAGATCAGGGGCTGCATCCATCAGAGGCTGGATTTGAAGACCAGTTGTGTCACAGTGGCATCACATGTCTGAGGTCAAAGGTCACAGTGGGGTCACTGTTACAAGCTGTAAACCTGCTGGAGTTCATCACTACACACTAAAGATCTTTCAGCTTCAAGGTGGAGGACTGATGTTGTTCTCAACGCTTTGGCGAAGCACAGAGCAAACAGGTCCCTGTATAAGATCTCTGCACTAGACATTACAGCTGAAACAGACCTGCTGTCACACAGGACTAGAGTTCTTGTACTTGAGCTGCCAGCAGAACATTAATACTGAGGACCTAAAGCACAACCTGGTTCAGGAGGTTCAGTGTTTGGTGATTTTACTATTTAGACACACCTACTAAACCTGGCTAGGTGTGAAATCACCAAACTGCTGGACATCAGTCCTCCAGGGCCCAATCTGAAGATCCTTGACCTAAAGGAACCATTACAAAAAGCTTTTAGGTGAGCACCAGACACTTTTGCTAAAGCTTGCATGCTCACGTGAGAAAGCAGCACATGACTTTAAAATGACTTTTACACAAAATAAACAATCAGCATGTGAGAAAATGTGTCATGTTCACAAAATTATACCTGTCCATGCAAAAGGTAAAAGATTCTCACGTGAAAGATTCTCATGTTAACCCCCTGCAGTCTGAGGGTATTTCAGACACTCTGATGTTTTATAAATGACACACATCTAAAATTATTTTTCCAAAGTGTTACACAGACTTCTGTTCAGGACAAACTCAGCAACAACAGTGTAAAAACAGTAATAGTGTCATACATCTATATTCTGATTAAATCTGCTCTAAACTTAGACTGTACAAAAACCTGTTTTCAGATGTGCTGATATATTGTGAAAAAACACTCTAAACATTTATAGTCAAGACTTTTGAGCTCAGAACTGAATAAACAGAGGTGTTGGCTTCACACTGCTCATTACAGTTTTTTCACATTGTATGTGCTTTTATTTCTAAAGATGAACTAATGTGAGGCGACACTCTGTTTTACTCACTAAGTGGCTCCTAGATGGAATATTTATGAGAAGGGTGCGAGGTAAGAGGTGAGAAGTCTTTTGTCCAGGATCACCTCAGATGAGAAGTCTTTGTTCAAAACAAATACCACAGATTCCAGGCACTGGAACCCACCAGTGGAATGTCTAGAATTACCATATCATATAAATGACTGGTTGCGTAATTTTGCCATGTAAATATGTGCAGCTCTCTGACTCAGTCTGAGTCACTCTCTCAGACTTGTCTCTGCTTATTTAAGCTCCTCTCACAAATATCTAAAAATCTATTTCAATTCAAGCTATATATATTTGAAAGTTAGACCCTTTAAGGTTTCCAAAGTATGTTTAATTTTGTGTCTAGGATAAACTCACAGTTATAAAAGTGTTTTTGTAGAATTTTGTTAGTTATTTTGCCGGCGGGAGCACCGACTCCAGTGGGTTAAACATTCTTGAAAGATGATGATGTGAAAGATTATTACGTGAGAAATTTTCATTCACACACATGCAGAGCATTCCGGCACATGTCAGTTAGTGTCTCATGTGTGCTCAGCAGTTTCTCAGCAGTCAGACTTTCTAACATCTTTGTGAAACATCTTTCTCTTCCAAATCCAACCAATTCTGCTGCTCACCTGAAACCTTTACAGACCACATTTTTATATGAAACTGTGTTTAATAGTTTAGTAATCAGACAGACAGGTTTACTGCAGTTATCAGACAGACATGTTTACTGCAGTTATCAGACAGACAGGTTTACTGCAGATGGATTGTTTTCACACATGCTGTAGTGAATTCAGTGTCATTTTGTTGTAATATTTCCTACAAGAAGTCGATCATTTAAATTAAATAGAACTCTTTCACTTCTATAGATAACAGTCACAAGTTTAAAAGTTAGATGATTTATCACACAGATAATGTTCTCTAATACTTTACTAGAACAAGCTCTCTTATTTAAAATCACTTAATCTTTACATAATGACTATTAATACAAAACTAATGATATGTAAATGAGATTAATCCTGGAAATGATAAACATATGCAGATATAAGAAATGGCCGCTCAGTCACACAAACGAGACATTTTTGTCCTGACGTTCTTGCGGGTTGCAAGAAAAAGCTAGAACTGATAGGCAGTGCCTTAGTAGACGTCATCATAAGTTAGTAAACCAGTCAGACCATCATGTGATGATTCTGCTCATCATTCAGTCTCATCCTGTAACCCACAAACTGCACTTTAAAAAACTTCACTGACATTTCCCTACATAGACTTCAATACTAATATTAATATAATATTATCAATATTAGCATACACACCACTCAGCCAGTATTATAATATCATTACTTTATCACAAATAAGACTTAAGTCCTGTAGTTTCATCTTCTGACTTGTGTTTCGTGCCAAAATACTGAACCTCAGGACTGTGCAGGTCAGAATGACTTTATAGATTCAAATGATTTGGGGAAAAAACATAAATAAATAAAATAAAACAAAACAAAACAAAAAAAAAAACAGACAAACAGAAATGTCAAATTGCTTGCGGTAGTGGTCACAAATGTTATTTTTAAACCTGATCTGAACCTGAAGGGTCACTTTCAGATTTTTTTATCAGACGGGTTCAGTTGTTTGTAGAGATGCAGATCTGAAATGAAGTCTCTAAAGTTTCTTCTTACGTCTGAAGTAAAGAACATCAGATGAGGTTCATTAAAGAGAACATTAAACCAAAATCCAGCCAGTCGGAGCTCTACCTGCAGGTTTTCTTCATTTTAGTGTTTCTTTTTCTGTTTGGAGTGAGTGCTGTTTGTGTTTATCCTGTAAATTGACTGTAACTCTGCTGTTAAAGAAGGAAAAGCTGAAGCTGGGAGTTTTATGCACTTACAGATGTTCAGAAGATTTGCACAACAAGACTGAAAACGTGACATCAAACATGAGGAGCAGCTTTACATCCACAGGCAGATTTTCATTATACTCTGTTTGTTTGTTTGTTTGTTTATTTGTTTGCTTGTTTTCTTCCCTGAAGAATAAGAGTCTCATGTTGATTTTGAGCACATGTGAGTGTGAGAACCGTGCGACTCTGTAATCAGATGTTTGTAGTTTATCTGATTAATGGTCATACCATCACATTCCTCACCATTTAAATTGGGAATTGTGAGGGTGCTGGGGATGTGGGGGTGGGGGGTGGGGTGGGGTTTGCATTTCTGGTTTGGTACTTTTGTTTGTAAATCTTTTATGATGCAAAAGTTTGGATAAATGTTTTTTAAGAAGCAAAAGCTGAACCCAAAACTCTGAGTCTGAGTCTGATTTCTGATCCGTCTGAGTGTTCATTATTCTTTTATAAACAGGACGAGTCTCAGATACAGTAAAGCTCACATTACTGCCACTAGTCACGTTTCCATTGCAGTTTTGCGCAAAACTTTATCGATATTCTGTTTTGTTGAAAAAACAATTTGACAAAACAAGTTTCGCAATTGGAGCGACAAGCCCCTAATACTTGGGAGCGGCTACGTATGCGGCGTTTTTGGGAAACTGTAGTCGATGGTTTTACAGAAGAGCTGTGGATTCAACAGTTTAGAATGACACACTCAACTTTTAATGAACTTTGTGATGCTGTGAGATCTCTAGTGGAGCAGCTGCACATTGTCCAAGGATTCTCCTCATTATTCTAAATATGCAGCGTCATCTTCATCCTCTTACTTTCTGTTGTTGTCTTCTTCTTCGTCATCTTTTTCACCAATAGAAACGTCCAGTTGTTGATCACGTGACTCTCTTGATGCAAAAAAGTGTGTTTCCATTACACTTTTGTGATATAAACCAATTTCGATACGACTGAAAAACCACCTCATCTTAGCGCAAAAGACTTTCATCAACAAACCTGACTTATTTCTAAATTGTCGTGTTTCCATTAAACAAATTTTTATTCGCAATTCTAATTTGCGATATTTCATGATCAATGGAAACGCGACTACTTACTGTCTGTGGATTCAGAGATCAGACGGATGAAGTCTGAAGTATTAAAAGCATTTAAATGAAAAGAAAACTAGTTTAATTACATGGTATTGACTCCTGGCAGACATTTAAACAACAGAATGTCTTTAAATAAGGCAAAAGTTTAATACATCACATTTCATGCACCCCAACCACTCAAACATACAGAAATGAATCAGATGAAAGAAAATACAGAAAGATTTTAACTTCAAATGTAAAAAGAAGAAGAGAATGAGAGAATGTATCATTTTAAGGGAAAAATATGTTTCAAAATTTCATGGCCTCATCAAATCGCAAAAAGTTTTTTTTACCACTGTGTGGCATCCCCCCTTCTTCTTACAACACTCAACAGACGTCTGGGGACAGAGGAGACCAGTTTCTCAAGTTTAGAAATAGGAATTCTCTCCCATTCATGTCTAATACAGGCCTCTAACTGTTCAGTCGTCTTGGGCTTTCTTTGTCGCTTTGTCGGTGATCCTCTTACCATCTTGGCTTCAGAGAGACACTGATACTCTGAGAAGCTCTTTTTATACCCAATCATGTTGTCAATTGACCTAATTAGTGTTAATTGGTCTTCCAGCTGTTTGTTATATGCTCAATTTTCTTTTTCCAGCCACTTATTGCTACTTGTCCCAACTTTTTTGGGATTTGTTGACACTGAAATTTTGAATCAACATATTTCTCCTGTAAAATGTTACATTTACTCAGATTAAACTTTTGATCTGTCATCTATGTTCTATTACGAATAAAATATTGACATTTGCCATCTCCACATCATTGCATTCAGTTTTTATTCACAATTTGTTCAGTGTCCCAACTTTTTTGGAATCCGGTTTGTATACATACAGAGCCATCACCATGTCTTGGGATGTCTTAAGACATGTCTAAAGACACATTATAAAGAAGTCTCAAGAAATGAAGACGTGTCTTTAAGGTGGAACTGGAATTATTTTTTTTATCTGTTCCTGTGTCAAGTCTGTACTCAACACCAAACACCATTCTTTAACATTACACAATTTTGAATTTTATTTTACACAAATACATAGCAGTTAGGAAGCAAAATGAGTTAAAATAACTAGCATTTTGCCAAGCTTGGGAGCTTAGCTTGCTACGGTAGCTAGCTAGCTAGCATTGTTAGCTGAGCTTTATGCCTAAAGAATACCAAACACAAAGAAAACCAAACTTCAACATTATTAGAAAATTATTATTTTACAACAAAGATGTAGCAGTGCGCTGGTTATGAAAATAAAAAGAGTTCAATTTAAAAGTCTTTTCCTAAGCTCGCTGACGTTAGCCAATTTGTTATCTAGCATTTTTAGTCAAACTGTATAAACAGCTAACACAAGGCTGTAAAATAATAAAATACATAAATCAGCTTAGCCCAACATAAACACTCTAAGCATGTACAAACAGTCATTTAAGATAAATAAACTTAATTAAATATAGCTCACCTGTAAGTGAAACAACTGGTATGGTGGTAAATGTCCGTTGGTCCTCGCGCCGAGTTTGAATGTGACTCGGTTCTGTGCTGTCAGATGTCAGAATCCTTACAACATCACTAAAACTTACATGTGGTGTCTGACTCCACACTGAAGTCGCACTGAAGGCGCGAATAGAATGTGACTGTTATACGGATTTAACATCTACTAAAAAAATTTAAAATAAAAATAAAAATAAAAACACATTTTCAAGAGGATAAACCAGTTATATTTACTTCAGGGATGTGGTGGTAATAGTTCATAGTTTGGTACCACAGTAATAGTGGTAACCACTCTTTGGTTTCAACTGAAATGTCTTAAGACACAACATCTCTATGTCTTAACTTGATGTCTTAAGTCATGCCTTGTCTTAAGACACACAAAATAATTATTTGCCTGTCTTAAGACATTGGCTTTCATGTCTCAAGATAAAGACAATGTTTTCACTCATACATCTTAAGATGTCTCAAGACATCTTGATATGAAAAAATGTCTCAAGACATCTTATGACATGCCATGTAAGCCGAGTATGTATATATACAGCTGAGTATGTATATATAAGGTAGGTTTGGAGGACTGAGGTAGTACTGAGATTTATCCAGTGGGGGGCAGCAGTTTGTGTCCAGTACTAGTGAGCTCTAAGAAGCTGTAGGTGAAGTGTTATGCGCAGGTGGAGGAGAGAGTTTAAATCTGGAAATATGAGACTTTGCATTTGTTTGGGGTTTCATAGAGATTTTCGAGAGATTCAGCCTAGCAGAACATGAACATCAGACAGGATCTGGATCTTCATGCTCAAGGGACAAACACCTGAGCTGGACAGGTGGGCTGGAGGTAACATTTGTTTTTCTTTTCTGTTCAACAGTCCAAAGTCTTCAGGCCCTACCAGATGTTATTTTAAATATTCAACTGAAGGCCCATCTTTACAGTCTGATCTGTACCTTCAGATCAGCTGATTTTCTGTTGTGTCTGATTGAAGGTTGTTGAGGTTTCTTGCTTTGTTTCCTTCACTTCTGTGTCTGAGGTCAAAACATTGGGATTTATGTGAATTCAGGTGCATCATTCAGTCCCAGCACTTGTCCATAGAACCTTAACCAGCATTAGTGACAGAACAGGTGAGTGTGGTGCTGTAACAGGAGGCCACACTAACAAGTCAGTTTGTTAAATTTCTTCCTTTCTAGATATTCGCCATCACCTGTGAGTGTTTTTACTGAAAGTGGAACAGGAGCTCAGTCACTGAGTGTAGGTCCTCCTCCTGCAGGTCATTAAGTGTTTACATGCATTTCATATTCAGAAACTAATCACAGAATAAGACTTGATCTAAAACCCAAACTTCACATTGCAGCTTTATATTAAACATGGAGCCACTTTACCTGAAAATCTGAACAAACATCTTCAGTGTCTCACAGGTTCTGTTTTGTCTGTTTTTACACACCTGTACAGACTCAGATCTGATTATTAAGGGTGTTTAAGTGATGTCTCCGATTGTGTGTGTGTGTGTGTGTGTGAGAGAGAAAGAGAGAGAGAGAGACATTTTGTGTGATGTGTGTTTACAAATGTAAGTGGATGAAAAGCTGCAGATATGAGTGTGAACAGATCAGAATAAACGATGTGAAAATGTGTGAAGCAGCAGTGAGCTGCTGAGTCTGATCTGTAACCATGGAAACAGCAGATACTGTGCTCTAAGGACTGATATACACACACACACACAGGAAAGATGACGGAACATTAGATGGCACATTTCTGACCACCAGAGGGCATCACTACACTACTGTCCTCCACCAGCCTGCTGTAGTGACTACAGCCTGCTATTTAACTCTCCCAGAAAAGTTCATGTGAGTCCTTATTCTCTGCCTTATTAAGATCTGATCTCAGTCTGATCTGACGATTCACCTTCTAAGTGTAAACCACCCACCTCATAGCACAGCTGAGAGATCTGTGACTCGGCATTAATGTGTGTGTGTGTGTGTCACTGCACAGAGGAGTTAAGTACAGAGGTCACACTCTTCTGTCTGTAAACACAATGGACAATGATTGTGCACTTTCACTACTCTCGGTAGTCTCTCCGCCCACAGAGGGTTAACTAAAGTTTAGTATGATTCTAACATATGTGTCCTTCTTCAGTGGATCCTTTGATAGCAATGAAGTAGATTAAAATGTCCTAATTCGGGTGTATTTAACAGGTTGTTTAACATCTACTTTTAGCTACAAAAGTAAACACTTGATTCATTAACTAATTTAGAGACAGATTCCTCTTTCAGCAAGTTCATATATGCATCATCCTGTTTTTAAACTCACTGCTATGGCTAAGATAAAATAAATGTGACACAGTTTATGGCTTAGTGGTTAGCATGTTCACCTCTCAGCGCTGAGGTCTTGGGTTCAAGTCCACATCTGAGCAGAGTTTACATGTTCTCCCCGTGTCTGTGTGGGTTTCCTCTGGGGACTCCGGTTTCCTCCCACAGTCCAAAAACATGAAGATCAGGTGAATTAGGTACTCTAAAATTACCCTGGTGTGTGTATGTATGTCTGTATGTGTATATATGCTCAGATATGGTTGGTACTCTGTCCTGGGTGATCCCCCTAGTGCTCGATGCAGTCCTGTGCGTGACTGGCTGCCGCCTCTCGCCGGTGTGTGTGGTTGAGTTCTGAGTGTGTTGATTGTAAGCATCCTTGGGTTTGAGAAATGTGCTATATAAGTGTAACGTTTGTATTTGTAATACAACATGCCATTGTGCCAAGCAATGGTGACACTTAACTGCATGTTTACAAATAAGAATATTAATAACTTTACCCAGTGAATAGATGCAATTATGATAACCACCAACAGAGAATTTTGGGGGGCATTTGACTTTTTTCTGATTTCGTGACAGGCCAACTCATAACAAAAAAGACACAGCATCATGCAACCTTCATAACACTAAATTACACTGTGCCAAGCAATGGTGACGCAAAAAATAACTTCTTTGTCAGTTTTGTAAACCTGCATGTAATTATTAACACAAAATAGTTTTACAGGTTCCTTCCTACCACAGTGTCTACCACTTACTAACTTTTATTAGATTAGATTCAACTTTGTCAATACACATGGCAGCCATGGCCTAGTGGTAAGGATCTGGACTTGTGACCAGAACGTCGCTGGTTTGATCCCCAGACAGGACATGACTGAAGTGCCCTTGAGCAAGGCACCTAACCCCCTAACTGCTTCCTGGGTGGAGGTGGATAAGGGCTGCCCACCATTTCAAGCACAAATTCCCACAGCCTAGTGTGTTCACTAGTCTGTGTGTGTGTGTGTGTGTGTGTGTGTGTTTCACTGCACGAATGGGTTAAATTCGGAGGTCAAATTCCGTTGTGTGAAAATCACTTTGGCAAAAAGGTGAATCTTAATCTTAATGTATGAGTACAAGGTCAATCTAACTGTCATGCCCCCTTGTGGTCATGTTTTTTTTTGCACTTTCTTTATGGTTTTATTTGTCACTTCCTGATGTCATTATTTGGTCTGTTTCCTGTGTTGTCACTTATTGGTTCGTTTTAGTCATCAGTTCTTATCTTTTTAAGCCCTGTTTGTTTGAGTATTGGTCACAGTTCATTTTGTAAGTATCTGATCATGTTGTCATCCCCACGTTTATGTCTAAGTTTTGTTTTCACATGTTTTATTTTATACCAGTAACATAATGAACCGTCCCCCACTGGATGCAACAGATAAAGAAAAAATGATGCACCTAAAGAAGGACATAGCAGAGCCCAACACTGTGAAAAAGAATGAGGGGAACATTTTGTTCACCTACATAATATATATATAATCTCAACTTTTTCATGATATTCTAGTTTTTTGGAATGGGTGTATATATATATATATATATATATATATATATATATATATATATATATATATATATATATATACGTTAATCAGACAGCAGAGTCTCAGCCATGCTCAGTCAGTACTTCTGCTGATCATGAGGCTGATCGTAAAGGTCAGGACTGAAAGTAGACAGACTCTACCTGACTGTGTGATTAAGGTTAAAGAGCTTTAACAATGCTGCTAATTCCTCAGCAACACACAAACACCTAGAACAAACCCTCAGGACCCAAGGTCATTTGATTTTGTTTGGATCAGTTCAGATACTGACTGTTTTCTCATATGAACTTTAAAATAATAATAATAAAAAAGTATAATCAACACCGTTCTTACTCAATTTACTGACATTAACTGTTCTGTGCTTCACCCATAGATTTTTTCTAGGCAAGTCCTGTAGGTTTGGACTAGCTTTACAGAATTTTGTTGAGAAACAGACATGATCTTTTAATGAGAACTTAATGAGAACAACAATGAGAGCCTGGGAGCATCAACACAGATTTCAACTCATTAATAAAAAAATCTGAATAGAAACCTGCACATCTTTCACTGATGCAGGCAGATATCAAATATGAAATGTACAAGATCAGCAGTTTGTCCAAACATACCAGGAGAGTTAGAAAGAGTTTGTCTTCTAAGCACAGTGCAGGAGGGTTTATACTTGTCTGGTCAACTTGTGCCATTGGGCACAGTGACCGTAGACTCATATGTGGCTTCAGATCATCTCATTCTATTAGTAAGGAGGTCATGCAGGCTGTGTAATCAAATGACTGTCAGCAACTTTAACCACTTAAAACTTCTCTGTATTTATTAGGATTCTGTGTCTGAATCTGCAAGTTCAAATCTCAGTGTTTTGAAACCGGAACTACACGAAAATAAACACAAAACATTGAATTTCTTTATATCAATGAATTATTCAAATGATCGGAGAAAACGTTTTATGATTTGCAATATAATAACACACGTTTACAATTTACTAATCAACTCTAAAATTTTAGGAGCTTTTATATTTTCAGTGCAGAGCACTGAAAAGACATTCTGTAGGTTCAGAGGGCACCATTCAGGAGAGCTCAGTTCTGTTTGTTTGGGACTCAAACAGTAATTGTAACTAAAGATATGACACATGGTTTATTAGAAGCAGAGTCTTAATTAGCAGCTCAGAGTGACTACTCAAGAGAAATGAGAAATGAACACCTTCTCCCCTTAAGGATGGACCTTAGAGAAGAAGGTCATTTACATTTATATTTGAGGCATTTAGCAGACGCTGTTATCCAAAGTGACTTACAGTTGGTGGGTTAGGTGCCTTGCTCAAGGGCACTTCAGTCAGGACCTGCCTGGGGATCGAACCTCTGTCATGAAGGTCTGATTACGAGATGATGGAGCTGAGAGTGATTCAGTGTATCTCGTTCAGATCTGTGAGTTTAGTGAGTACAACTACAGTAACTGAGTAAAGGGAAAGTACTGAGAGATCAATCACTCCTGAGACACTGACACTGAGTCTTACAGAGAACAACAGCAGAACATACTGACCAGAAAATACTGACCACTTCAACACATCATATCACAGCTCACTCTCATCTCAGAGACAGATGAGATGAGAAATTGTAAGAAAGACAAATGGAGACAGAAAGAGACAGAGTGAGACTGAAAGAGAGAGACAGACTAGAATTCCCAAACTGATGAAAATTTTCGTCATCTCAATGCTGGAGCCATTAACAGCCTTTGTCTGGTGCTCTGCTTCACTTGTCATGCAAATAAGCACATCATCACACATTCAGTCTCACGGAGACTATCCCTCAGTTTTAGTGAGAGTAAGTCCTCTTTCCACAAAGGAAATATTTATATAAAATAATAGACCAGGAATCATACTACGGGCTTGCATGTGTGTATTCACACAAACACACACACACGAGCATGAGCCGAGCCGAGCCGAGCCGAGCCGAGCCGAGCCGAGCGAGCGGCTGAGGCTGAATCAAGCCGAGCGGCCGAGGCCGAATACCAAAACAAAACTCGCTCTACAACATGCTCCCTAGACCTTACACCCTAACCCTACAGACTCTCATTTACATCACATTACCTCTCTAATGGCTCACAAGAAGGGTTTTTTTCTGCAAACCTGGGAAATGCAGTTAAGAGAGGGGGATAAAGTGACAGAGACAACGAGAATCATAGAGAGACAAAGAGGGGGAGAGAGATGAAGGTCTGACCCCTCAGTGTGAATAAAATCGCTGTTTTCTGTCTGAACTGCTGAACATCATTACAGCAGAGAAACACACACACACACACACACACACACACACAGAAGCTTAACAAGTGCCACAATGTGTTACACACACTTATGATTAGTCATGAAGTGTGTATGTAAGAGATTCCTCATTAAAAGCACAGCTGTGACTGATCTGATATAACTCGGTTCACAGTGAGACAAATTGGTTGTATTTAAAACTGTGATTTGGTCCAAAAATCTCATTTAAACAATATTAAGCTTGTTCAGTGTTTGAGTTTAGTGGAGCTGTAGCTTAAAGTTTGAGACTGTGACTGAATTACTGATGTTGTCTTAGAGGTTATTCCAGAGATAAGAGGCTGTATATGATGGCTCTGACCTCACTGGTGCTCACTGGAATGCTATAAAATAATCACCACAATGTCAGCATATAAAGTTTTTGAGCCACATCTCTGTTAAAACCATTTAATGTGGGTGAACATGTGTCTGCAAACATTTGGACATGATATGGGAGGGTTCATATTACGTGTGTGTGTGTGTGTGTGAGAGAGATTAGAAATGAGAGCAAGAGTGTGACAGAGTGTATATGAGAGAGATGTGAGTGTGTGTGAGGGAGAGATATGAGAGCATGTGAGAGGTAAATGATGGGCTATGTGGTGAGCGAGAGTATATGAGAGTGTGAGTGTGTGTGAGAGAGAGTATGAAAAAGAGAGTAGATATGAGTGTGTGAGAAGTAAATGAGAACTGCTGGTTTATCTGGTGAGTGAGAGCGTATGAGTGTGTAAGTGTGTACTGCTCCGACTGAGACGGGCTCTGTGCTTGCCCTCATCTTTATTGGGGTCAGTAAAGGTGGCAGGTTCCGGTGCTCTGTGATGAGTGGTGCTAAAGGTTAGGAGACTGCCTGACAGAAAGGAGAAAGTGGACAGAAATGTAGGGAGAGAGAGGGAGAGAGGTTAAGGAGAACAGAGGTAGAGAGATGGAATTCACAGATGATGAGACTTTGGATATTAAACACCATGGATGAATCAAGACACAGATGCTCACAGTGTGCTCACAGAAAGCAATAAAAGTGAGGAAGATGAAGTGTTGAATTCTCTCTTAGTGTGTTGAATTCTCTCTAAGTGTGTTGAATTCTCTCTTAGTGTGTTAGTGTGTTGAATTCTCTTAGTGTGTTGAATTCTCTCTCTTAGTGTGTTGAATTCTCTTAGTGTGTTGAATCATGGGCGGCGCCAGAGATTTTCTTTTGGGGTAGCTTGACTTTTCATGGAGGGTGCTCTATAATTTAGTCAGTTTAATTTAATTAAGCATATGCCCTGCTTGTTACACATCACTGCTGTTTGTTAAATATGTATGATGTGTTTTACAATGAATTATTAACAATTCAGTTTGACGAATTGATTAACCTTTAAGTAAAAAATATTATTATTATTGTTGTTGTTGTTATTATTTAACATTATTACAATAACAGACATTATTGTCTATATTTTGTTTTGGTTCTACAAAACACTGATCCTTTTTACAGTCGCGTCACTGCAGCATTAGTTGAAGCGCAAAAATAAACTCATTTAGAATATTATTAGAAATAATCATGCCATGCTACCATAACGCTTCATGGTGTGCAAATATGCCAGGATATTACCCAAATGTAGATTTTCATACCATTGACACATTTTTCTTTATTCATGCATTTATGCATCTGCGCTTTACTCCAGAGTCATGCTGCCTGCTGCTCCCTCTACTCTATCGCTTGTGGCGCCTCATAGTGCTGGTGCCGACTGACTAAGCTCTGTTTAAATGGGCTGACATCCCTGTAGCGGCTGGTGCTGCTGTTTTCTCCACCTCGCTGGAAGTTGCATATTTGGCTGTGAAGCTATTGTTGTTAGACAACTACCAGCTTAAGTGGTTATTAAGTTGTTTGTTTTTGGTTTATTTCTTTGTTTATTGGTTATTTTTTTCTTGGTTTCATCGCCCAGAAGCCATTAATGTACTTTAGCGATATTTGCGGTTTTTTGGTAATATTAGATTATTGTTTTTCTATTGTTGTGTTAAGTTTTTCATTTCTATCTTTTGAAATTCATTAGATTATATTTATGTTAATATTTTGGGTTTAGTTTAGTTTTTTTTATTTTATATTTATTTTCTTTAATTGTGGTGGCAGCTAGCGAATAGCTTAATGCTAGCTTCTGTCATTTAGCATATAACAATTCTTACTGATCTTTTTAAGCTGCAGCTGAGCCTTTTAGTGATTAGGTCAATAACTGAATTGTGAAATAAAATCAAGTCTTTTTGCAAATAAATTGATTGTCAAATGAGTCTCTGTCCCAGCAAACAAACCTGAGTTGCTTTATATTTTCAAGTCCTTATTTCCTGAGGTGAAACTCCTCAGATAGCGTAGTTGGTATATAAGTAAAGCGTATTTCTTTAACCCCATTTTGGTGGGCATTAACCCCACTTTTTACTAGGGCTTGGGGATTCGATGGGTATAGAGTAAGCCACATCACAGGTGCGGGTCCCTTCCCTCAAATCCATCCTCTGGCCTTTCTTGGTCATGGTCACTGACTACAAGCATTGTGTCAGACCTGTTAACATCACCTGAAGCTCCAGGTTCACAATCACTCTCATTTCCTTTTGATTGAGTTTCTACTCGTGGACGTTTCTGAAAAAAAAAAACGCTCCACTGTGATAATGCTAGTGCTTCGTCAATGCTAAGTTACAAAAAAATGTGCGCTGGTTAACGGGAAATGAATGTAAGGTCAAAAGTTAAATGCGTGCTGCACCCATTTGCTGAATTAGATCACCTCTGTTGACTTTATGTTTTTATGTTTTTGCCTGAAAATAATGCTTTTATCTTAATCTTTTAAATTATACATGGTATTCACACACTAAAAATTATATATATATAATATATAACTTTGTAATTAATTAATCGAAATTAACGCGTTAAAGTCCCGGCCCTAGGGGATTTATTCAGATTTCAAGTATTTCAGGAACCCCTGAGTCTTTAACTTATTTGAAAAATAAAAAAAAATTAATGTAAGCAGCACACTAGACAATAGTGATAGCACCATTTCTTGTACAGAACTGTAAAAATTAAAAATAAAACAAATAAATATACATTACTGCGACTCTTGTGATGGTTTTAACATCTTGTCATCTGATCCAATGTGGGCTGGCTGGAGTGTTTATATTTTTTACCGCTGCTGGGGATGCTGACATTAGCTGTGGAGATGGCTGTGCTTGCCGCAACATGTTTGGCATTGAGATGGTATTTTAGGCTTGA
>BRDA01012038.1:0-17779 GCA_036984385.1 Crenuchus spilurus
ACAGAAAGAAAGACAGATAGACAGAGAGAGAGAGAGAGACAGAAAGAAAGACAGATAGACAGAGAGAGATAGAGAGAGACAGAAAGAAAGACAGATAGACAGAGAGAGATAGAGAGAGACAGAAAGAAAGACAGACAGACAGACAGAGAGAGAGAGACAGAAAGAAAGACAGATAGACAGAGAGAGAGAGAGAGACAGAAAGAAAGACAGATAGACAGAGAGAGAGATCAATCTATAATCCTGTTTGTTTTGTGTTCTCCTCCTCACACCTGCTCTCTTTTTCTCTCGCTCGCTCACTGCTTTGTCAAATTCAATTACGCAGGACGTTAGTGAGACACTGTACAGCAGAGACAGTGAACATCCTGTTTAAAGTCCTGCTCTGTACATTCAGTCTGATCACCTCATCTAACTAACCTTCAGCTTCTCTCACTGTGTACAGTAATAACTCTAAACAACCTGATCAGTAATCAATGAGAGTAAGACTCTTGACATGATCTGTAACATGCTGTGATTTTTCACATCTAACAGAATGTTTCTGTTGGACTGGAAGAGTGACATCTAGTGGTCGGGACTAGAATGAAGCCTCAATCTTTAAATTAAACTATTTCATAAAGACCGTTTCAAAGAGGAAAACAAAACCAAAACTACTGAATGTCTGTTCCTTTGGTGTTTCTGGTGGCGCCATTTTTAAATAAGCAGCTGTCATAATGAGTCTCGCAGAGATAACACATTATAGTCAGAAATGAGTAATACATCAGACCTCTATTTATGATCCTTTAGATAAGCATTTAAGAGGGCCATTTTTTTCCTCTGATTTAAAACACTTGCCCGAGGTGACGTACCAAGATGTCTATCACTATCTTGTTGAAACGGAGTGTATTTACACGAGAGAGGCAGTGAAAGCTTACCACAGTTGGGACACATAAAATTACTTTCTCAGTGGATAAGATGGCAGCATTTGTTCCTATAGTAGAGAGGGTATCAGTGTCGTGTATGGTGAGGTTGGAGCAAGTCAAACACTGTCTAAAACATACTCTGTGAAGGAGGGAGAAGTTGTGAGCAGACACTGTACGAGTGGTAGGAAAAGGAAAGCACGTGCCTTCACCTTTTTACAGTACGCAGCTCGTAATGACCTGATTTATCAGTGTTTGTGAGTCTCAGATTAGGTGAAGTTTGCAGTCATGTTGCAGCAGTTATTGTGGATGTAGAACAGTGTGTAAAAGAACAGCGTGTGAGGGAAGGTTTAAATGTCCTGTCGGTGACGTCAGAACCTTATATGTTGTTACATACAGTCAAAAAGGTCTGTAAATACAATCCCTCCTACTTTTGTTTGTTGAATGTATTCTTTATAAAAACTGCTGTGCGTTTTGGCTGTTTATTAAATAAAATATTAAATTGATGAACTTGATTCGTTCTTATAGATTGATCCAAAACCATTGTCAGACACTGACTTTTGTAAACCAATTTGTGATAGTAAGTTTGTCCCTGCCTTCAGCAAACATCCAACAGCTGAACAACATGGTCCTAACTTTAACGGTGACATTATGTCAATAAATTAACTAACAAGTCTCACAAATACAAGAAGCAGTTATGAGCTTATGTCCATTTTTTAAAAGTTTTTACCGCAGAACGGAAGCGTCCTCGGAACAGCTACATCACTTCCTATACTTGTGAATATTCGGTTGAAACTGTTTATAAATCTACACTGTGCTTATCGATAAATGTAGTACTGTGATACAGTATTTGATTGCATTTAGATTTCGTCTTATTTAATAATTCATGCTGATAAACAAAAAATTTTACATTTACAGGCGTATCTACAGGCAGCCTTATCAGTGTAGCTGCTGTAGAACAATGTTAGAGCTCCACCTAGTGTCAGTGTCACCACTCTACAGGCAGCCTTATCAGTGTAGCTGCTGTAGAACAATGTTAGAGCTCCCCCTAGTGTCAGTGTCACCACTCTACAGGTAATCTTTTCAGTGTAGCTGCTGTAGAACAATGTTAGAGCTCCCCATAGTGTCAGTAACACCACTCTATAGGCAGTCTTTTCAGTGTAGCTGAGGTAGAACAATGTTAGAGCTCCCCATAGTGTCAGTATCACCACACTACACACAGCCTTATTAGTGTAGCTGCTGTAGAACAATGTTAGAGCTCCCCCTAATGTCAGTATCACCACTCTACAGGCAGTCTTTTCAGTGTAGTTGGTGTAGAACAATGTTAGAGCTCCCCCTAGTGTCTGCGTCACCACTCTACAGGCAGTCTTATCAGTGTAGCTGCTGTAGAACAATATTAGAGCTCTCCCTAGTGTCAGTGTCACCACTCTACAGGTAGTCTTTTCAGTGTAACTGCTGTAGAACAATGTTAGAGTTCCCCCTAGTGTCAGTATCACCACTCTACAGGCAGATACAAATCTATCATTTGTTATAAGTCTATAATTATTTAATATTTTTATAATTATTTTAATATAAAGCCCTGCGCTGTATTAGTGTGGTTTTTTGTTGTGCAGGCTGATGTAAACACACTCCCGCAGTCTTGTTTGAAGCCGTCATGTTTTCTGTTTACATCTCTCATTGAGGTCACCTGGAGGTCTCCATAGCGACGCCAGTAGACAGGTACACCTGCCGCAATTTTCCCGCCACATGTTTCTCTCTCGCTAACAGATTCTCTTGTCCTCTTTTTTTATTTTCCTACTTTAACATCCATCCTGCGTCCTGTGTTGCTTTAATAACGGCTGTCTTGCTGGCATTACCAGCACAAAGTCAGCCTCGCATGCTCACAATGCATTGATTGCATTTAAACTACAACTCTGAGCTTGTAAGTGGAAATTGCCGGTGTATTGAATGTGTGTGTGTATGTCTGTGTGTGTTCTGGTTTAGAGCCCCAGGCAGCCCGAGCAGCTTCTGACGCCATTGTCTTTTTTAAAGGGAAACAATTTCAGAGGCTGCAGACCGGCGAGGCCCGCCGTGGCTAAACTCATCCACCTCCACAAAAGCCGTCAATTTCTCACTTCAAAGGGAAACGAGAGCGAGGAGCAGATAGAAAAACGCCTCGACCAGCCTGTTAGAACCGCAGACGTACGGCTGAATTATACACCTCTCTCTCTCTCGCTCTCTCTCCTGCACTGGCGAGGGGAGGGGGGGAAAGCACAAGAAACTTTAACACCACTCTGACCTTCACCACGTCCTCATCCATAGACCTGCAGGACACCGGGTCCTCGATCTCACGCACCGTCCCGTCCTGCTCCACCGTCACCACCTTAATGGGCAGAGACACACGCTGACCCGTCAGGATGGCTGTGTTCAAAATCTCAGTGTCCTAAACACAGGAGAGAGAGAGAAAGAGAGAGTGAGAGAGAGTGAGAGAGAGAGAGAGATTTAACTACTTTCAACTGACAGATCTTTTGACAGTATTGTAATTATACATATATAATTGGTAAACAGTGGTGATAATGGTGATAATGATGATAATTATATGAATAAAACACATTTAGCAGTTAAACAAAATGCTTTATACAAAATACATAAACAAATAATTAATGTATAAGTAACTATACACGACAAATAATATGAATAACAGTCATAATTAATTAAAATATAAACAATCATAATAAAGTAAATATTAAATAATAAGTGAGTAAATTATTCGTTTTATCTGTGCACTAACAAACATTCACTATTTACACTAACTCAGCATCTAGTGAAGTAATATATATAACAGTTAACCCGAAAGTGAGACACAGCGAGAGACCAGAGAGAGAGAGAGAGAGAGAGAGAGAGAAAGACAGAAACAGTTAGAGAGACTCACAGAGAGACAAGAGAGAGAGAGAGAGAGAAGAGAGGAATGAAAGAATAAGAGTGACAGACAGGGGAGAGGAAAACACCAGAGTTTTTCCCAAATTGACATTTTAACTCGGGGGAGAGGCGAGTAATCGCCATAAAAAGTCCGTCAGCACAGCTTCCTCATCCGTATCCATGGCGATAATGAGACATCATTACAACTGAGATGACCAGAGAGAGAGAGAGAGAGAGAGAGAGAGAGAGAGAGAGTGGAAAGGAAAGTCTGGCTGCCTGTACATGTAATCTAATCTGACCTTTCCTTAATCACAGTTAGAAAGTTGGGCTGGACACTACAATATATCATTAAATACAATACATTTCATCCCCACATTCTGCTGTGAGTATCTGACAAGAAACATCAGGACTTGTCTAAAATTTCTGAAACAATTTCAGAAAAACATTCCTCAACATTAAACTGTGAAGACTGAATATCACAGCATCTACAGTAATAATAACATCAAAATATTTAGAGAATCTGAAGAAATCCTCGAGCAAAAAGGACAAGACTGACAGTTAATATTTGATGCTTGTGATCTTCAGGCTCTTAGGCAGCACTGCATTAATGATTCTCTACTGAAAATCACTGCATGGACTCAGGAACACTTCCAGAAATCACTGTCTGTGAATACGGTTTGATGTACAATCCACAAATGCAAGTTAAAGATGTATCATGTAAAGAAGAAGCCAAATGTCAACATGATCCAGATCTGCCACCATCTTCTCTGGACCAAAGCTCATTTAAAATCGAGACAAAATATAGAACTGGTATGTATTCAAAATTGGAAATTCTTTTGGGAAACCACAGATGCCGTGCCCTGCAGACTCAAGCTTGTTATCAGCATACAGTTCAGAAGTCTGCATCTTGGATGGTATAGGGGCTGGCATTACTGCCTATGGTGTGGGCAGCTTACACATAAGGAAAGGAATCAATGCTGAATAGTATATAGAGGTTTTAGAGCAACATATGCTCCCATCCAGAGAACCAAATCAAATATTAGACTTGAATATTTTTTTTATTGAGGAAAATGATCCAATATCAGTTTGTGAGAGACAAAAGTATGTGAACCTTTACAAAGCACTAAACACGTATAGACATTCACATCCACATTCAATGACCAACAAAGACAGAGCACATCAGGGAAGGTTAAATAGGACACATAGTCACTAACAGGGCTGGGTGCTAACACAAGACAGCTGTGAACACTAATGTCATGATATTACAGCGAGGTGAAGACAAGATTATGACATGTGCAAAACGTCAACTAAAGCACATGGCTAAACAAAGAAATGAAGAAATACTGTGACATGAAGCAGACACGGCCAGGGGTGTGACACCTGGACTCCAACTTCCATAATGCTCTTCAGGAACTGTCCCCACTTTCCGCCAATCAATGCTCAGCTCACAGATCCCACTCTCCAGAGTAATGATTTCAGTCACCTGTGTCTAATCAATGTCTCCCTATTTATACTGCCTCTGTAGCCACCTTCACTCTTTTTTTATTTGTCTCTGTGTTTGGATTACCTGTACTGCTCTGTTTGCTCCTTATATGGTTGGTTCTTGTTTTATTGACTGTCTATGCATTTTCTGTTGGAGATCTCTCTAAGTAAAGTTTGCTTTAATTTTACTCTGTTGTCTGCTAATTTTCTGACTCACCCTAGCACTTTGTTCATGATACACTTCCACAGACATGGGAAGATCAGACTGTAGATCTGTGTTCTGTAAATAAAACAGGACACCCACTCACACCTGACTGTCCCATTGATTGACACTTGACTCAGATGATCTGCTAATCCTAAAGGTTCACATACTTTTGTTTGACAATCTGCTAAAGTTTTATGTCAACTTTATGCAGAAATATGGAACATTTTAAAGGATTCACAAACTTTTAAGCATCACTGCATGATGAATAAACAGAACTGCATTTGTGGATCTGAATACATAATTTCCTCGACTAACTCATTTCTGATCATTTACTGATCGTCCTTCTCTGCTGAAGTAAGAGCTGAAGATGTGAAGTGTGATGAGAAATGAGAAAGCATAGTAATTACCAAACAGTACCAGCATCTAGGTCCAGCCTGATTGATCTGCACCTGTCTCCTAGCGGAGAAGCTACCATGTGATAAGTTCCTCATTTTCAAGTTTTGCTACAATCTGCTGAAGGCATCTCCCAGAAGCAGGAAAAAACCAAAACATTAACCCATGAAATTTAACGCCTGTGTCAATAGAGTCCAGCAGAAGCCCACACACAGCACAAAGTCACCAACCAGCACCAAAAATTCCACTACAATAACTCACAGAGAGAGAGAGAGAGAGAGAGAGAGAGAGATTCATTTGGTCCTGTGGCAGGCAACAATAAGCAGTGTTAGAGAGAGATCTTCTCTATAGCAGACGGTGGACCAGATCGCATGGACAGACCCAGAGGATCTTACTCCGAGCCATCCAAATGACCACAGGACATGTTCAGAGTACTGTACATAATTACACCACAGGACATTTATATTATAATATACATTCACTATACTGTACATCGCAGGATATTTATACGGTACTATTGTATACATACACAACACACCGCAGGACATTTATACTGTTGTACATATACACTACACCGCAGGACATTTATACTGTTGTACATATACACTACACCGCAGGACATTTATACTGTTGTACATATACACTACATCGCAGGACATTTATACTGTTGTACATATACACTACACCGCAGGACATTTATACTGTTATATACATACACTATACACCATAGGACATTTATAATGATGTACACATAAGCTATACACCGCACGGCATTTATACTGTTATATACATACACTATACACCGCAGGACATTTATACAGTTGTACACATACACTATACACCATAGGACATTTATACTGTTGTTTAGATACACTATACACCATAGGACATTTATACTGTTGTTTACATACACTATACACCATAGGACATTTATACTGTTGTTTACATACACTATACACCATAGGACATTTATACTGTTGTACACATACACTATACACCACAGGACATTTATACTGTTATATACATATACTATACACTGTAGGGCATTTATACTGTTATATACATACTCTATACACCGCAGGACATTTATTCCGTGATATACATACTAGTACCACCTGACTTGCTGTTTTCTAGATAATGAACTGGGGCAGCAGGTTCCTTGTGACTGTTCTCCGTAGATGAAGCTGGAACACCTACAAACTCCTGAAGCTTCTAGTAAATTGTGCAGATTATGAGCACAGTCACACGTGTTTGGCTGTTATTAGCACTGTACTCGTTGTATTGTCACAGTGTACCCTACAGTGAGTAGCGGGGACGGAGAAATCGGGCTCTAATTCTTATAGTCAGGCTTTAGGCTGGGATTGGTCTCAGCAGACAGAAGAGCTCTATACCTCACACACGTATGCTTTTGAAGATTCTTCACTGTTCTCTATTTGACAAAGCACATTAATAATGAAACGGGACAAGCATGAAATACAGGCCGTGAAATCCCGGCGCAGTGAAAGGAGCAGGCTTTCTGTGGCTGCTCTATCTGCAAGAGTGTGAAATTTATTAGCAGAATGCTTCTAAAGAGATTAGCGATATGACGTCATGGGTATTAATGAGCTTTTCCTGACTCTGGAGTGGTGAGTGAGCTGCAGCTGGTCTGTGTGACTGAAGAGTGTATTTGTGCGTGTTTAGAGTCCCTTTCACACACAGACTGATGAAGGAAGTCTGAGGGGAAGTCGGAGTTTGGAGCGGCTGGCTCAGTTTGCTGTTTACGGCTGTGTTCTGCTGCAGAATGCGGCTGGGTTGGCGTGTGCGCTCTGAGGTATACGCTGTGTTATGTAATCACGTTAGTGTGTAAACTGTGCTTTATTCCCCTCTGAGCTGTGCTCATTCTCCTGCACATGGAGACCCCTTCAGTCTATTATCTAGTGTAGCATGAACGTGTCCTGTGGTGTATTTATGCAGCATAGCTTAAACGTGTCCTCCAGTGTGCAGTGTATTTGTGTAACGTAGCTTAAACCCCCCCTCCTCCCGTGTCCCGAGGTCAAAAGTGGCACAATTACACAAGTACATTACTTCAGTCCAAATACAGATACATACTATAGTCATACAGTACTAATACCATTACTCATACAGTAGTCAAGTGAAGTAAATTCAAATTTATACAGTGCTTTTCACAACTGATGTCATAAAGCAGCTTTACAAGGTTAGTAATAACAAAACACCAAAGCCCCAGTGAGCAAGCCAACATCGACAGTAGCAAGGAAAAACTCCCTCAGAGCTGAAGGAAAAAACCTTGGGAGGAAGCAGACTCACATGAGGACCCATCTGCCTTTGGTCAACTAATTATAAATTATTGGTACAGTAACACAATCCTATTATGCTGTTGGAGTGTTCTGGTGTGCTGATATAATGACAGTAGTGAAACGGGAATAGTAGTAATAACTAGAAATGTGAATTTCCTGAAAGAAACGAAGGATGGATGTCCAGCTAAATGGCTAACACTGATCGATAAGGAATCTCATTTGGTTGCTAAAAAATTAATGCTGGTTACTATGGTGCTGCTAAGTGGTTGCTAGGTGGTTGCTAAGGTGTTGCTATGTTATCTGTGGTAGTTGCTATCGTGTTGGTAAGTGGTTGCTATGGGGTTGCTAGATGGTTGCTATGGTACGCATGGCGGATGCTAGGATGTTGCTAAGTGGTTCCTATGGTGTTGCTAGGTGGTTGCTATCGTGTTGCTATGGTACCCATGTTGGATGCTGTTGCTAAGTGTCTGCTAGGTGGTTGCTATGGTGTTGCTAGGTGGTTGCTAATGCATTGCTATGGTATCTGCAGGGGTTGCTATGGTGTTGCTAAGGTGTTGCTAGGTGGTTGCGAAGGTGTTGTTAAATTGTTGCTAGCTAAGATGTTGCTAAGAAATTCACAGTAGTTGCTATAGTGTTGCTTAGTGGTTGCTATGTGGTTGCTAAGGTGTTGCAATGGCATCTATTGTGGTTGCTAAGGTGTTGCTAGGTCGTTGCTAAGGTGTTGCTATGGTATCCATGGTGGTTGCTATAGTGTTGCTAATTTGGTTGATAGATGGTTGCTAAGGTGTTGCTATTTGGTTGCTATGTGTTTCACGGACGTAATTGGGGGGAGGAGGGGTCATGTCCCCTGCACTTTTTCAAAAGGCAGTTTTGGTCCCCTGCAGTTTATACCTTCAAAATCTATGTTAAGCCATATTAAATGGAGAAGGGTCAAGCACAAGGACCAAGCAGAAAACAGCTGCTCAAGCTCATGCCTATTTCCCTATAGACCTCCCCCACAAGTTCATCGATAGGCTCTGCCAATCTCTGTTTTTATTTATCAACATCAAACTAACACTAGAGTTTCAAACCTTCACTTTCAAATGATGGTGATGACTAACACTGACATGCTGTGAAGTCTAGAACTGGACAGGTGTGATGAGGCTTGTATGAAATGTTCACTGATATATATGTATATATGTGTTTACACGTGTTGAGTGTTATAGCAGAAAAGAGCTGTGTTGTAGATGTTGGGCTTTACAGGATAACAGAGCTGTGTTACAGATGCTGGGTGTTACAGTAGAACAGAGCTGTGTTACAGATGTTGGGTGTTACAGTAGAACAGAGCTGTGTTACAGATGTTGGTGTTTCAGGATAACAGAGCTGTTTTACAGATGTTGGGCTTTACAGGATAACAGAGCTGTGTTACAGATGTTGGGTGTTACAGTAGAACAGCGCTGTGTTACAGATGTTGGGTGTTACAGGATAACAGAGCTGTGATACAGATGTTGCGTGTTACAGTAGAACAGCGCTGTGTTACAGATGTTGGGTGTTACAGGATAACAGAGCTGTGATACAGATGTTGGGTGTTACAGGATAACAGAGTTGTGTTACAGATGTTGGGTGTTATAGCAGCACAGAGCCTTGTTACCGATGTTGGGTTTTACAGTAGAAGCGAGTTGTGTTATAGATGTTGGGTGTTACAGGAGAACAGAGCAGTGTTAGAGATATCAGGTGTTACAGGAGAATATAGTTGTGTTACAGATGTTGTGTTACAGAAGTACAGAGCTGTGTTACAGATGTTGACTGTTACAGAAGAACAGAGCTGTGTTACAGATGTTGACTGTTACAGAAGAACACAGCTGTGTTACAGATGTTGGCTGGTACAGGAGAACAGTTGTGTTACAGATGGTGGGTGTTATACTCTTTCCCCTGCATGGTTGACTGTTGTGATTCTAGAGTGATTACTACAGAAGGAAGGAGAACCTTGAGAAGAGATGGTGTGGTGAGAGACAGATTGATTGTGGATGGGTAAATATGTCTGAATAGAATTGACATGGTGTAGAATGTGGATAAAAATGCTGAGACGCCCGCCCAGCCTTGCACTGCAACGTTAAATCTGGATCATTTCTCGTTTGCGAGACAAATTCAGTAATTAGATTAACACAATCTAAATGGAGATATCGCTTGATGACAGAGAGCCACCCAAGCAGCAGAACGAGCTGCTCCTTTTCTCCTCCTCACAATTGCGTAACTTGGCATATGTGCCGTGGTCTATTATGTCACTGGTAGCGCTGGCTCGCTGTAGTGAGTTTGGGGAGTAATATCTCAGGCTGCGAGTGTGTGAGTGGGTTTCAGGCTGGGTGAAACGGCCCGATTTTATTTCTCGCCTGCCAAAGCCTTCGGGCCCGGGATTCTCCGCCTGTTGGTTTTGATTTTTTTTTCTGCGGTTTTTAACACACCACCCTCAGCATGCTCGACTGCGCAACTGCAATTTCTCTCACACAGCCCCCAAAAACACACTCCGCTCCCAGCTAACTGCTTCCTAAACGAATTTACAGCCACAAGCTCGGCCAAAAAATCACATTTACACAATTTTCCTCTTTTACAGAAGTGTGTCACAGCTAAACACAGCACAGAGCATATCACACACATTACTGACCTCTAATACACCACCAGGACAAAGTATAGGGACACATGCTCACTGATTTGCTATTAAATTTTTTGGTTTGTCTTATTAACTGTCTCAACTGTCTAGGGATGGCTTTCTACTAGCGTTTAGAGCACCACTTACTTTCAGTCATCAAAGTGTTATACCTCCACAAACTCATCCCAAAAGTATTTGATGGAGCAGAGAACATAGTTCCTCAGGACTCCATCAAATACTTTTGGGATGAGTTTGTGGAGGTCCAACATCCTGGAAGCTCCACCCACATGCAGCCCCAAGCCTGGCATTAGACATTGTGACAACAGGTGCATGTCTGGTCCTATTCTACTGGCAGTACTTCTCTACAGAGACTAGACCACAAAGTTGATGAATTAGAAGTGACATCCACAAACTTTTGGACTCAGTGTATATCAGCTGTATCTCTTACTGGGGCACAACTCAGACAATGTAGGACACCATCAGATGTCTTGTCGAGTCTATGAGTTGGTGAGTCATAGCTGCTTTGGTGGCACAAGCAGAATCAAAACAACAGGGGACAATAAAGATGAGTCTCAGCGATGAGGCCTTAAGTTCGGATCCCCATGTGGGTGGAGCTTCCATGTTCTTCTCATGTGTGTAGGTGTTTCCTCTGAACCCTCCGTTCTCCACATTCCAAAAACATGGAGGTCAGTGTGACATAGTAATGAACTAACTTGAATGAATGAATGTTACACTTACATAGCACCAGCGAGAAGCCGCAGCCAATTGTGCACAGCTTACTCTCAACCGGAAGCGACCGTCCGTGTTGCTAAATGGTTGCTAAGGTGTTGCTAGGTGGTTGCTATGGTATCTATGGTGGTTGCTAAGGTGTTGCTAGGTGGTTGCTATGGCATGCTAAGTGGTTGCTAAGGTGTTGCTGTGGTATCCGTGGTGGTTGCTTTGGTGTTGATATGGTATCCGTGGTGGTTGCTATGGTGTTGATATGGTATCCGTGGTTGTTGCTATGATGTTGGTAAGTGGTTGATAGGTTGTTGGTATGGTATCCGTGGTGGTTGCTATGGTGTTTCTAGGTGGTTGCTAAGTTAATGATAGATGGTTGCTAAGGTGTTGCTATGGGATCTATGGTGGTTGCTAAGGTGTTGCTAGGTGATTGCTATGGCATGCTAAGTGGTTGCTAAGGTGTTGCTGTGGTATCCGTGGTGGTTGCTTTGGTGTTGATATGGTATCCGTGGTGGTTGCTATGGTGTTGATATGGTATCCGTGGTTGTTGCTATGATGTTGGTAAGTGGTTGCTAGGTTGTTGGTATGGTATCCGTGGTGGCTGCTATGGTGTTTCTAGGTGGTTGCTAAGTTGATGATAGATGGTTGCTAAGGTGTTGCTATGGTGTTCGTAGTGGTTGCTATGGTGTTTCTAGCTGGTTGCTAAGGTGTTGCTATGGGGTATTAGGTGTTTTCTGAGTGGTTCCACACGTTCCAAAATTATACTAGGTGTAGTTGAAAATAAATGGGAGTGAATGGGAGGAACAAGGGATGAAAACACAACAAAAAGAGGAGGGCGGGTCAGTATGGCTCTACATAAGAGCTCTGTTACCTGCTCTGTTGGTGTATATCAATTTTGGTGGCTGTCCGGACACAGGAATTCTCTACCTTAAGCGTATGTGAAAATGAACGAGAGTGAATGGGAGGAACGAGGGATGAAAAGATGACAAAAAGAAGAGTGTGGGTCAATATGGCAGTAGATGACAGCTTGGGGAGCAGGCCTGAAGGAGTGCACACAGTTTAGTGGCTGTTGGGCAAAAGGAAGCATGGGATTTGGTATGGGCGAAAATGAATGGAAGTCAATAGGACGAAGGAGGGATGGAAATAAAATGACAAATAAACGAGAGCAGGTCAAAACAACAGTGAGTTTGTGTTCTAGGGTGAAACGATGAGAAGACGGAAGCATGGGTGGTATCCAAGACCATGATTTTATTGACAAAAAGGAAATCAAAGCATGAACCGTGCTAGATCAACACTGACATGAACACAGAGTAACACAGAATGACCAACAAGGACTGTGGAACATAAGGTAACAGTTAAACCAAACTAATTAACACATGGAATAGGAAAAGGCTGCGAGTAACTCATGACAGAACTCCAGTAAATTATGTGACACAGTTTACTGCAGAAGTGAGCAGTTATATCAGAGTGTAAAACCATCAGCATGAACAAAGGACTGATGTCTATAAGGACATGTCAACAGAGTACCAGGTGAAGCATGGTGGAGGCAGCATCTCAGAAACCAATAACTTTGTGGGAACCGCTGCAGTAAAGGTGTACTAACAATGGACTTCTTGTAAATTGAGTGTCTCCAACATAACAGCGGTGTCCCATGAAGGGGAACAATGATAGTGAGTGGTACAGCACCACAGTGGAGCACTTAACCTCTATAATGAACAGCAAAGTGTCAGGGTGGTTATTCCCACTATTAGGTAGACAAGTGACTGTGTAAGAGTGTTAAAGTTACAGTTACAGACATTCGGTTTAATTCTAAGGCTGTAAAATGATCATAAATGTGAATTATGATTGTAAATGGAGCTCAGAGAGGAAATCAAATAAAAATGTAGGATATGGAGAGTTAAAGTAGACGTAGAAAGGTTGAATAAGCCTATAAATCTCCTGAAAAAGATGAGATTGGAGGTATTTTGGCTGCTCTTTCTTGCGGTGCAGGTAACATATTAAAGAGGTAATAGACCAGTTTGGCTAACGGGGGTTCGTTCCCCGTCACGAGTGCGTATTCTTCTTCTGCACATTTCATACAGCCGGCAGCTTACAGACGCTCAGCGGTGACAAACAAACCATGAAACAAACTCAAAGCTGGGAGATAACAACACGTACCGGCACCCGCAGACGAGAGTCTGAGGCAATTTTTATCCCCAGCAAATGCTCCTCATATTTGCATTATGCCAGCGCGATGTTCCAGGCCAATCACACGTCACATTAGTGCGCTGTATCTTATGCTAATTTCAACTGGCTCGGTCTCAGAGGGCCTGTCACCCGCTCTGCTCTTCCTCCGGCTTTCTGTTCCTCCACACGGCCCGTTATCCAATTACCTGCCCGCTCTACGCGCTAGAACAGCACCTATAGAGGCCCAGATACATCAGCCAGCAATACCACCACACCAGCGTGATTTATGGCTTGTGTTTCCACCCTTAAATAAAGGGCTGGATGGAAGAAGGGATCAGATGAGCTCGCAGAAAGAAAGCTCAGCCGTAAACCCCCTGCCCGACCGCACGGCTCTGGTTTATCCGCCGTAAATAACAAGGCATCAATCTGCTGATACTACCTCCGCCGTGCTTCACAGCGCCTGGATTACATTACATTAATTAGTTCTGCATATCAAGAACAGACCTCCTTTAATGAAACACAGATGATCTGAGGAGTCTGATTACTGAACAACAGCGTGACCACTTCTCCACTGAGGTGGACAATCCAAGCTTAGGTTAGTCTTAGACTCCGGGCTCTAAATATCTACTTGTGAGCTCAGGTCAGGTCTTCAGCTTGCTTTAACTCTTCTGCTTTAAACTTGTAGATAATCTTACTTAACACCAGATCAAATCACACATCTGGTTCTAGACTTCACAGGATGTCACATTGATTATCACCACCAACATCTGTCCAAGGTCCTGTTTCTAAACTCTACACTAGTGTTAGTATGCAGTTTACAGACCAACTAAAAACAGAGTTATGATCATTTACTTCTGATATAAAAGTCATATTTACACCAGCCTGCCAACACTTCCCCCAAGTGGACACAAACAGAAGCTCACAGCTGCTTTTTGTTGTAAGCAGTTGTATATTTACCATATGTTTACATTTTCAACGTCAATCTTTAACATGTTTCATTCAGCAGGTGTGTGTGTGTGTTTATAGTCATTTTTAAATTATCTGGTGAATTTATTTATAAATTCCACATAAATACTTATATATCCCTTCAAAATGTTGTCCTTGAAACAAAACAAAACATACGCCAGAAATGTTAAAAGGTCTACTTTTCCAATATGCATAATTATATATACATTGAATATATTAGATTCTTCTGAGAGGAGCTTAAATAAGCAGAGAAACATCTGAGAGAAAGACTCAGACAGCTGCGCATATCTCCATATGTCATTCATATGATAATGACATGGTAATTCTGGACATTCCATTGGTGGGTTCCAGCAGCCAGGAATCTGTGAAATGTTGACAAACAAAAGCCTCTCAGCTGAGGTGATCCTGAACAAGAGACATGTCCTGAGTGTTTCAAATGTATCTCATTAATATTCAAAATAGGGTTAGTGACTGGGTGAAAACAGAGTGTCACCTCACATTTCTTAAGCTTTACAAATAAAGCCACATACTGAAGACTGTAATGATCATTGTGTAGCCAACACCTTTGACAGTTCAGTGCTCAGAAGTCCTAAAAATGGTTAGTGTATTTTTTCACAACATATCAGCATATCTGAAAATCGATTTTTGAAAACTCTAAGTTTAAAACAAATTTAATCAAAATAAAGATTTATGACACTCATACAAATAACCTGACACCAGAGGGTTTAAGTGTACAATAATGTTCAGCTCATTTAGGTGTTGTTTACTAAACACTGTCATAATAAACATGTTTAATGTGGATATAAAGACTAAATCCAAAGTATTCAAAAATCACAGGCCAATAAAACCACTTCAAACAAGTAAAATATCTAAGCAAACTCATCTTATAATAACCTTACAATATTGTCAAAATGAGTGATATTAGATATTTAAGATTATTGATAAGATTATTCTAACCATAAAATTATAATTCAAATAAAAGAACATTTGGGCAACAGAGCTTCACACAAACAGAAAAACAGGAAATAAATCAGGGTCAGGCTGCGGGTGTCAGGTGAAGTGAACCAAAACCCCCAACTGGAGAGGAGACACAAACGCAACATGGAATTAATCCGCCTCCTGGGACCCAGCAAACACCTGATCGATAATGCATCGGAGGGAGGCAAAGCCTGAAACATTCCACAAATCCAGCCGGATTCACTTCCACTCGTCTCTGTGGAAGAGTGCAAATATTACAGGCAGACCGGAGCAGAATCAGACCGTAGAGAAGGTTTGAGTTAGGGATCAGGGACGTGGACTTCCCAGAGCTTCAGCAGGACAGTTTGACAAATCCGGCAGACTGTAAGGAGCAAAAGTTCAGGAAGGTTCAGGAGACTTTTAAAGATGAAAAACAGTCCCAAAGAAAAACTGTGAGCTATAAAACTGAACAAGACGGTACACTGAAGGTTAAAAAATGTAGGATAAAAATATGAATAAAAAGACTGTAGCCTGGAAATTGAGAAATTCATAATGGAATAAACAGTTGGGAAAGTTGGGAAAAGACTGAAGATAATGGAATGGTTGAAGAAGCAGGAATGGTTGGGAAAATGTTGTAGACTGATAAGTTGGAAAAGCTGGACAAAGATTGAAGATATTAAAGCTAGAGAAGTTGGAAAAGACTGTAGACTTGAAAAGGTGCGGAAAAATAGTAGACTGGAAGGCTGGAGAAGTTGGTGAAACCTCTGACTGAAAAGCTCGGAAAGCTGGAGCAGATAAACTGAGCTGTTAAAGTCTTATTGAGAAGGTTGGAAAAAAAGCGGGACAGATTTTCCTCTCCTTGACCTGCAGGTTCATTTTTTGGACATCTGTTAATTGAGCTGTCAGCAATGGCTGGAATTGGGCAAACGATTCCAGCATAAAATCATTAGATGGAAAATAGGTCTAGGTGAAACAATGTCCGAGGGTATGGAGTGACAGAGCACTAAAAATACACCGTTGCCCCACGCTGGGGGTGGGTAGACCCAGTTACCCCTCACTGTGGGCGGTCACCCTGGGCTTTGATTCCAAGAGGTCAGGGGTTTGATCCCAGCTGATTAGATCTTGTGTTGTGGAGTACAGCACTTAACCTCTGACTGCTCCGGGCAGGAAAGAGGAATGGTTCTATACTAAAGCTTCGGCCATTGCTCCAGAACAACAGAAACTGTTCAGGAAACATCAATATCACCATATAGCGCTGTTAACTAGCACTGTAATTGGTTAATGGAAGGTAAGAGAGTCTCCCATTCTTGGTCGGGTGATTTGGGTTTTTTAGGGTAATTGAATTCTAGGGTAAATGGAAAAGAGGACGAGGTCGACTTCATTTATAGATTAGTTCCAAAAACAGGCCATTGTAAAAAGCCAGAGTCAGTTTTATTCAAATGGCAGGCAATTACTTCACCCCTCGGCGGAACCGACGAGGATCTGAGCTCAAATTAAAAGCCTGACATTTGTAAAAAATCAAAGCCGAACGACCCTTCAATCCTCGGTGAAGGTCTGCCGGTGGAACAACGTAAAGAGTAGAGGAGTGAGCTGTAAAATCAGACTCGTACAACATCTCAGCCTCAGAAAAACACTTAGTGCCGAGCAGGTCCAATTACAGAACAATCTGCCTTTAAAAACCAGAAGAACCCAGCCAGATCCCTTCTGACGGATCGCTACACCGAGCTGCCACTGCAGTCACAGCTGGGCTAATAAACAGAGCTCAAAGCCTCTCAGGTATAACAGCCGTGGCCTCCAGACTCCGATAAGCAGGACAGCCCCGTCTGAGCGGCTAACGCTAATTAACCTGAACCACAGGGTTAGCATCGACATGCTCCTGACACACCGGGAATTAGCTGCTCATTAGCAAGTATGCTAAACGATCCCTTATTACACAGATCAGCTTCACCCATTTATAATGGCTGTTGGTGTCAGAGCCTCTCCGAGCTCTTCACTGTCTACCCACTGTGCACTAATGGACAGAACCAAGGTTCTCCAGTTAACATTTCAGGAGCAATTAAAAAAACAGCAGTTCTGTCTGACTTACAGCAGTTTAGCCACATTCATTCAGTATACAAAAGCCTAGCCACACCCAGAATCTTAGCTCCACCCATGTTTACAGCAGTGCAGCTCCACCCAT
>BRDA01012041.1:3608-16932 GCA_036984385.1 Crenuchus spilurus
ACCCAGCGTTACATCCCGGGTCACAGTCTTTCGACCCTAACGCAGGATCCAGTACCCAGAAGGTCGTCCTGGGGTTTGTAAGTTACACATGTTTTGTTATACACATGTTTATTTCCTTTGTGTGTATTGGAACAACACAAAAAACAGGAAAAAAGGCAAATTTGACATCATTTCATACAAAACTCCAAAAATGGGCCGGACAAAATTATTGGCACCCTTAACTTAATATTTGGTTGCACACCCTTTGGAAAAAATAACTGAAATCAATCGCTTCCTATAACCATCAACAGGCTTCTTACACCTCTCAACTGGACCACTCTTCTTTTGCAAACTGCTCCAAGTCTCTCATATTTGAAGGGTGCCTTCTCCTAACAGCAATTTTAAGATCTCTCCACAGGTGTTCAATGGGATTTAGATCCGGACTCATTGCTGGCCACTTTAGAACTCTCCAGCGCTTTGTTTCCATCCATTTCTGGGTGCTTTTTGAAGTATGTTTGGGGTCCTGCTGGAAGACCCATGACCTAGGACGCAATCCCAGCTTTCTGACACTGGGCCCTACATTGCGACCCAAAATCTTTTGGTAATCTTCAGATTTCATGATGCTTTGCACACAGTCAAGGCACCCAGTTCCAGAGGCAGCAAAACAACCCCAAAACATCTTTGAACCTCCACCATATTTGACTGTAGGTACTGTATTCTTTTCTTTGTAGGCCTCATTCCGTTTTCGGTAAACAGTAGAGCAGCAACTCTGTAAAAGTCCTGAAGTGCTTTACCAAAAAGCTCCATCTTGGTCTCATCTGTCCACAAGATGTTTTCCCAGAAGGATTTTGGCTTATTTACATACATTTTGACAAACTGCAGTCTAGCTTTTTTATGTCTCTGTGTCAGCAGTGGGGTCCTCCTGGGTCTCCTGCCATAGCGTTTCATTTCATTCAAATGTCGACGGATAGTTTGAGCTGACACTGATGCACCCTGCGCCTGCAGGACACCATGAATTTCTTTGGAACTTGATTGGGGCTGCTTATCCACCATCCGGACTATCCTGCGTTGCAACCTTTTATCAATTTTTCTCCTCCGTCCATGTCCAGGGCGATTAGCTACAGTGCCATGGGTTGTAAACTTCTTGATTATGTTGCGCACCATGGACAAAGGAACATCAAGATCTCTGGAGATGGACGTGTAACCTTGAGATTGTTGATATTTTTTCACAATTTTGGTTCTCAAGTCCTCAGACAGTTCTCTTCTCCTCTTTCTGTTCTCCATGCTTAGTGTGGCACACACAGACACACAATGTAAAGATTGAGTCAACTTCTCTCCTTTTTATCTGGTTTCAGGTGCGATTTTTAAATTGCCCACACCTGTTACTTATCACAGGTGAGTTTGAATGAGCATCACATGCTTGAAACAAAGTTATTTACCCTCAATTTTGAAAAGGTGCCAATAATTTTGTCTGGCCCATTTTTGGAGTTTTGTGTGAAATTATATCAAATTTGCCTTTTTTTCCTGTGTTTTGTGTTGTTCCAATACACACAAAGGAAATAAACATGTGTATAACAAAACATTTCTAATTGCAATAATTTTCTGGGAGAAATACTTCATTTTCTGGAAAAAATTCAGGGGTTCCAACACTTTCGCCATTACTGTATGTGAGGTCAGTGGAAAGCTGGGTAAATGATTTGTGGATGAATCTCTCACTCTCTAATGGTCTTTAATGGTCCTCTAAGACGAGTGTAATGTAAGTATGAGCGAAACTGATGGAGCTTTTCTGGATGCTGCTTTCTTCTTCTCCTCACTGTTCTGTCTTTCACAGTAAAGGAAGTGTGGTCGCAGACCTGCAGATCTTCTTTGACGTGACATCAGATGTCAGTGAAAAACTTGTGCAGGAAACTTTAAAAAATGCAACACATGACACCGGGATTCTCGCTGGAGCCAATATTACAGGTGTGCATCTCTTCTTTCAGAGCCACGTGTTCACATGAACAAATGAAGTGAAATGAATGTCCTGCTCACTGCACTGAAGCCGGGATTCATCTGAACTCTGTAAAACGGAGTTTATTATAAAAGTGCTTCTCATCTGATTCCTCTTCAGCACAGAGTCTGTGTGGTGAGAAATCCTGTGACATCACAACTACAGAATGTAAAGCAGAAGACGGTCTGGCTTCCTGCTTTTGCTCAGACGGATACATCAAGTCACTCGCGACAGATAACGCCTGTATTTGTAAGTTTATCTTTAAGCTGAACTTCATCTGCTTTTACACACTTTTTACACTCTCATAACTCTCACTGATCATCATTCTTTCTCCTCTCTCTGTCTCTCTCCGTCTCCCTCTGTCTCTGTCCCTCTATCTCTATGTGTCTCTCTCTGTCTCTCTCTCTCCTCTCTCTGTCTCTGTCTCTGTCTCTGTCTCTCTCTGTCTCTCTCTCTCTCTCTCTCTAGCTTGTCCTAATGGTCAGAAGAAAATGAATGAAACGGCTTGTGAAGCGTGAGTACTTCCCCCACACTTGTACATGTAAACTGCTAAAATTAAGTGAAAGTGCTTCATTACACAATGTTTTCTTTGTTCAGGTGTCCTTTTGGTTTTTCTGGATTTAACTGTAATGATGGTAAGTAATATCACCGTCGTCATGAATTACGATATTTCAGAGAAAAACATTTTGAGCAGCACATCAAACTGATGCTATAAAAGTCCTAAAAACATTTGGGCAGTGTGAAAAAGAAAAGAATAACTGTTTCTTACATTTACTTTGACTTTTATTTCACTGCAGACTTTTATTTTTGTCTGCTCTACTTCATTTCAGTTGTTAAAATACATCCATTCCTGCATTTCAGGACACATTTAGCACTTTTCTGATGTTGCCATCCCTTCTCACAACACTTAAAAGATATTTTGGAACTGAGGACGCCAAGTGATGAAGTGTTTCATTCTTCCTGCAAACACAATTTAGTAGGTGTGACTGTGGGGATGTTGTTATACATCAGTATTAACAATCTCTATTGAGGACAGATCAGGACCAGAAACAGGCTGGCACAAGACCCATATCCTCTTCTTCCCCAGTCATGTGTTTGTAATGTGTGCAGCGTGTGCTTTTGTATGGTCTTGTTGAAAAATGCAGGACATCCCTGTAAAGCATGGAGTCCTGAAGGCAGCATATGTTGCTTTAACATCTCAGTGAACTTTTCAGAATGTAAAGGAGCTTCACCAAGAGCACTGACCCCCACCACCACCACCACCACACCACACACACACACACACACACACACACACACACACAAAGTTGTTCAGTTTAGACTTGAGCACTTGATTTTTAGGTACTGAAATTCTTCCAGATTCTTTGAATAGTTTATTGATATGATGACTGTAGAGGTGATGATCACTTGTTGACATCACCTGTTTAAAATTGTATCCTTATTTTTTGTATCACATGAAATACACCCTAAATTGCCCCCACCCTAATTTTTGTGGAAAGCATTGCAGGATAAATGCAGGACTGGATGCAAATTAATGAACCAAATGAAGTTGACAAGACAAAATATGAATATTTCAGGTTTATACTGTTTGCAAAGAAATAAGAGTCAAAGTCAATGTAAGAAACAGCATTTTTACTTATTTTACTTATATTTTCCATACGGTCTCATCTTTATCATTTGGGGTTGTAGATTAGACACATATCCAGATTGCAGTGAGGGTCTCTGTATGCTGTTATCTCTGTGTATGTGAGTTTATTTACAGAATAGGTTGTGCACATCTTCTTAAATGACTGAAACACATTCAACAGTTTCAGTACCAGCATAAACAGAGTTTCAGCAGCAGACTGAATCCATGACATTTATCATCTGTTTCTGATGATTTCTCATCTTAAACAATACGTTAGTCTTCTGAAGTGATGAAGAAACAACCTGAATTAAGACTATAGTCACTTAAATAGAAGATATTAATCAATACACATATCAATAAACACTAGAATATGAAATTTTAGTCTCAACAATCACAATGAACTCTATTAAAGAGGGGCAGCCATGGCCTAGTGGTTAAGGACCTGGTCTGGTGATCTGAAGGTCGCCGGTTTGATCCCAGGGCAGGTCACGACTGAAGTGCCCTTGAGCAAGGCACCTAACCCCCAGTTGGAAGTCGCTTTGGATAAAAGCGTCTGCTAAATGCCTCAAATGTAAATGTAAATGCTCAAAGATGAAGAACAAACAAATGTTATACTGTTATTTTTCAACACTAGTGAAATAAGTCCACTAAAGTTCAGATATCTATATATATTTGTAATTTATTTCTAGGTTTTTGCCAATTTTACCCCCTTCCCAATGTAGTGGTAGCCAATTAGCCCCTCCCCTCCATTAGGCCTCTCCCAATCACTTTACAATGTCCCTGACTCTAGGAGGGTGCAGGCAAGCACAAGCCTCCTCCGCTGTGTGTGATGCAGCCACCGCCTCTTTTAGAACCACCGCTGATACACCGTCACTGGAGAGCCTAACGCGCTCGGAGGAAGGCACACAGGGTCCCCAGCTCTGATTGGACCAATCAGTAGACACCTGAGCCAGCGGACATTGTAATGTGTGAGTGATAGAGAGAGTGAGAGCGCCATCTACCCGCCCAGAGAGAGCACTGACAATTTTTGCTCTCTTGGGCCCCGGCTGTTGATGGCAAACAGCATGACCGGGATTCGAAGTCGTGATCCTCGGGTCATAGTGGTAGCGTCTTTGCCCGCTGAGCCACTCGGGGCCCAGATATCTATATTTCTATGCTCCATGAAGTCTTAGGCAACTTATGTGGAGCGTAAAGAACTGCACCAGAAGGAAATGTATGTGTTGTTGTATTAGTGTGACTGATGTATGAAATCTGTGACTGACTCTTGATCTTCTCTGTTCACAGCGTATCTCCTGGTTGTGGTCATTGTCTCTACAGTTCTGGGTTCACTGTTACTTGCAGCTCTTGTGGCCTTTATAGTTGTGAGTTCCAGGTGAGTCGGCTCACTGTGTATAGACATATAATGTAGATAAGCACTGTGTCTCAGAGGACAGATGTGTCTCATTCATGTGTGTGTGCTGTCTTTTCAGAAGACCACAGAAGAGCACATCTCTAGACAAAATCGACTTGTTCAATGATATGGAATTCCATAAACCTGCAAGAATCCCCAGAATCCCGCGGGCTAGTGTTAATTCTAGCATACAACCAGCTAACCTGGAAACAGCTGACAGTGGAAGCACATATAACTATGTGACCAAAAGGCATCCAGAGATAATAGCGGTAAGAACATTTTTAATTAAAGCCTGTAGAACAGCGTTCTGTGTACACCTCCGTAAAGGCTTGTCTGCTGTCTTTACAGATGGAGAACTACGATCCTTACAGTAATAGGAGCCAAACTTCTTCCAGGAATGGATATGGGAATGGATATGGGAATGGATATGGCAGTGAGAACAGGAATGGGTATGGGTATGGGTCTAGGGCAGTAAGTAATGGCTACAGAGGAACAACAAACCCCAACTATGACCAAAACAATGGCAGAATAGGCAGATATTAATTCTACAGCGTAATACTGGTATGAGAAGAAAATGTGTGAAAAGCCATCTCTAAATAATATTTACTCATATGTATATGTAAACGCGGCACTCAAATGCCCCAATTTTAGGTCCATTTTATATAAGACTTTAGTATTCAGCCGAGTTAGACATGAGCATGAAACAAATAAAGGAGCTGCTGATAAACGACTTCAGTAAACATAAAGTCTGACAGCAACAATTTACAAAAACCAGAATCTGCAACAACAACAGGTTGTAGAATTGTTTATGTGCACATGTGTGTGTGTGAGTGAGTGAGAGAGAGAGAGTGTGTGTGTGAGAGTGAGACAGTGAGAGTGAGAGAGACAGTGAGAGAGAAAGTGTGTGAGAGAGTGAGACAGTGAGAGAGAGGGAGAGAGTGAGAGTGAGAGAGACAGTGAGAGAGTGTGTGTGTGAGAGAGAGAGTGAGACAGTGAGAGAGAAAGTGTGTGAGAGAGTGAGAGAGAGTGAGAGAGTGAGAGTGAGAGACAGTGAGAGAGTGTGTGTGAGAGTGAGAGAGTGAGACAGTGAGAGAGAGACAGTGAGAGAGAAAGTGTGTGAGAGAGTGAGACAGTGCGAGAGAAGGAGAGTGGGAGACATTGAGAAAGACAGTGACAGTGAGAGTGTGTGAGTGAGATAGTGAGAGAGTGAGACAGTGAGAGAGAGACAGTGAAGGAGTATGAGTGAGAGAGACGGTGAGAGAGAGTGAGAGAGAGAAACAGTGAGAGAGAGACAGTGAAAGAGTGTGAGTGAGACAGTGAGAGACAGTAAGAGTGATACAGTGAGAGAGAGAGTATTTATGTATGTGTGCACAATAGTGGTCTTATGCATTTTAGTCATTTTATTTATAAAGTCATGTAACTTATATAATGTTAAATAGTCTATGATGAATATTAAATAATGAATGTAAATGGTCAGCAGTCAGAATGAAGTCTTCTTTAGTGAGTTCAGATGTTTGAGTCGGGTACCTCATCTGTTTTGGTCTTAATGTCTGTTTCTGATCGTTGCCTCGACTGGATCTCAGGAACTTCAAGATTTTTTCATTTCTTGTCAATGACTTCACAGTGGAGTCTACTGTAACATTGTCTACACTGTAAAATATGATGTTCTGTACTTTGGCTTTTGTGGAAGAGATGAGTTTATGCTAAAATGTAAAGAAATATAATTGTAATAAATTTCTAAACTCTTTAAAGAAAGCTTTGGTGTAAATATTACAGCATAGCAGCTCTGCTGTGTTCACTCGTACCAGCACAACACACACTAACACAGCACCACCACGTCAGGGTCACTGAGAATGATCCAGCAGCTCTGTGGGGGGTCCTGATCATTTAAGAATATTGATGTATGCAGAGAAACAGAGGGACTACAGTCTGTAATTGTAGAAGTGCACCTGTATGAGTGTAGTGGTGAGTGTAGACACATGGAGCCTAATGAAGTGGCTCAGGTGTGTTATGGTGTGATGTAGTGAGACTGAGTGTGAAATAGCGGCACCAGTCATGGTCACCTTTAGGCCCTTCTCATCTGTCCTCGCGGCACATCGTCAGTATACTAACTCTTACCACAGATCACTTAACGATGTTTCTGTTCCTGAGTCAGAACACACTGACAGTCCGTTCTACTGTAGATGTGTCACTCTCCTGAAGTCATGCAGTCCACACTTCACATCTAATAAACGTTTCCACTGTAATCTTATCATCTAAAATGCAATTCTGAGTCTCTTATCTTCAGACTTGTCTTTGACTGCCTGTCCTCTGCGTCAGACTTTGTAACTTATTAATAGCTATTTTTTTAGCTGTATGACTTCATTTGTCTTGGTCATGTTTATCTGATGATATGTACTAGATACATGATCAGAAGTTAGTCTTTTACTTTAAGCTGCAGTGTTGCCGTCAGATCTTTAGACTGTCACCTTTATTAATCTGGTGCATTAAACAGCCACTTTAAACTTGTATTCTGATCATTTTCACATTTCTTGAATTGTATAGAAGTATAAATAACATTTAAACAAGATTATGAGTATAGAACTATAAACAAACATAAATGATAGCGTTGACCACAGTGCTAAACACCACATGCCTCATCCATTTTTTTCTATTTAAAAAACAGAAATTTTAATTTAAATGATCTGTTCCAGCATCGTTGTCTATATGATACACAGCTGGACACTTTGCCTTTCTAGGAAACCACTTTTGACTTGTGTGTACAGTGGGTTTAAAATGAACAAGGATGTATCGCGTTGAGCAATGATCTGTACCACCGTTTGTAAAATGCGTCACAGAATTAAACCTGAACCTCAAGCTCAATTCTGAAGCTCATTTCTTGTGAAATTGGCTGAAAAGCTGAAAACCAGCACTTTAAAGTGATAAAGACGACGTTTAACTGCAGTTACATACAGTATACATAACTGTGCTGCTGGGTGCTGAGTATTTATGTAGGTAATTGGGTGTGTTAACTAGAATACAGTTCTGGAACAGCTGTGATCCTGAAGTCTAAAAATATGTGCAGAGGTTTGGAGTTTCCTCATATATGTTCATGTCTCATTTACACAAAAAAACACACAAAAGGTTTAACAAATGAAAAGTGTTTCTGCTATGAATCCTGCTTCATTAAACATCTCTTTCATTTCATTCTCAGTTTATCACAACTATCATTTGTAAAAGGTTGTGCATATAAAAGAGGAGATGAGTACTTTGAGCTTTTTATAGATGTTTCTATAGAAATAATAACATTTTAAAATTAAAAAAGATTCATTCTATGATCTTTGGGTGATTAAGACTGTTGGGCCTGTGTGTCACTTCATATTGACTTTCTCTTCTGTAAACAAGACTTAACACATGAGCAGTGTTGAGGTTATTACCAAAGATAATCCATTACATATATTACATATGTCTCAACTTCTAAAACTGTAAAGAGTTATTACAACTGATGCAACTCAATCTGTACCAAAGTACTCAATCACAGTGAGCATCATTAAAAACATGTGGATGCTCTGTTCTGAAGTCTACATGACTGATACTGTTTAAACACCCAGATATTAGTCTGAAGTAAACAAAACACTCCTCTCTTCTTCAGTGCAGGATTACTTTATCAATAAACTTGATATTAGAGTTTTTTAACCTTTGAACAGTTGAATTGTGGAGTTTTTTGAGTGGGGAGGAAATAATCATCAATATAAACAAAATTCTAATGCACTTAAACAATGCTCTCTTAAACTGTAACGTAATGACAAGAATGCTTTGTAGTGATTTGTACATTAAAAAGTACTGTTTACTGGTGCTTAAAGATATAATAATAAAAAACAAAGTGAAAGATAGAAACTGTTGTGATGGACAGAAGTTGTGCAGCTGTTTCTGGCTCACATTCTCACTCTTGCTGTACTGTCAGACGGGTCTAACACCACTTCTGTCTGTTTCCCTGCTCATACAAATGAGTGTGAGCAGCACACTATCTGCCCACAGTGATGAGAACAGAATACAAGACCAAGTGTGCCAGGACGAGACCCAGACCAAAGTCTCATGTGCATTCTAATAGATCCAGATTAGCCAAGAACAAAGACCAAAGGGCAGAAAATAGTACACAGCAGGACTCAGGGTTCCAGTACTCCATTTCTCAGTATTTGGTGCCTAATTCAGACTCTGGGGCTGCAGATGGATTGCAGATTACCTTACTGATAATACTGTATCTAAGGTGGAGAACTCTTGGTGGAGAACTCTTGGTGGAGAACTCTTGGTGGAGAACTCTTGGTGGAGAACTCTTGGTGGAGAACTCTTGGTGGAGAACTCTTGGTTGAAGTTTGGTGATTTTCTTGCTCAGTTCAGTTTTAAAAATCTACAAACTATGTTAGTCTCTGGTCCTCAGTTCCACACCTCTGCTTAATGTCAAGCACAGTTTGGTGATTTTCTTACTCAAACACACCTGGTTGGGTGGCACGGTGGCTTGGTCACTGGCACGCTTACCTCTCAGTGCTGGCATCTCGAGTTCCATGTTGTCTCCATTTTTGCAGGGGTTTCCTCCCACAGTCTAAAGACCAGGTGGTCAGGTGAGCTGGACTTGCACCCCGCCCTAGGTTTAGGTAAAATGGTGTAATGCCATGCCCTGCACCCGGTGAAGGAGTTGAGGACTCACCGTGACCCTGACCAGGATTAAGCAGAAGAAAATGGATTAATGAGCACCCCTGGTAATTAAAAGCTTTAGTTAAAGTGTCAGAGCAGACATACTAAGGTAACTCTTAATTCTGACCCTCAGTTCCACACCCCTGCTTTACACTTACAAACCTAAATGCTGGGATGGTGTGACATACCTGTGTGTACCTGTTACACATTGTCCTAATAGCAAACCAGTGTTATGTTGCATCATAAAGCCTGGCCAGGTTGTCTACACTACACACATCACTGCTAGGACATGGTGTTAGAATTAAAGGCCCGAGAATGTTCTTCAGATCAGGAGTTTCAATCAGTTTATCCCACCAGGAGTGTATATGTAGCTTCTGACTTGCAGCATTTCAGACTTGCACACTGAATATTCTTTAACATTTAAACATGTAAAGTTCATTCCTCTTAAGAAGTTCATGATTTTCTTCGGTAGTTGTGCTACAGCTGACAAACACATCACGTACATTCTGAATGTGAAGTTAAACTTTTCTGGTGTCTTTTGTTTAATCCACTCAGAGGACCAAAATGGAGGAAAAACGTCACACCAAACGTTCAAAAACCAGATACAGACAGAAGTGATTGTGGAAGAAATAACCAACAGAAAACAAACCTTGTTAGTAAAACACAATAATAGTGACGACACAAAACAGCGTACAGGCAGAGATGAGTCTGGACAAGACTAGCAGAGCTAATGTCTGCCGTTAGCCCGTCTACAGAGATACTGAAGCAGTCAAACACAAACGAGCTGATTTAAAGTCTTTTGTTAGGAAGAAGAAGGGAGTAGAAAGAGTGACAGACTTTTAAAAGCCTGGGGAGGTGTTTCAAACGTTCATTTAGATGTTTTAGAGGAGAAAACCCTCCTGATAGGAGAGACTGCGGTCAAAGGCGGAGTTGGCTTTGAGGCTGTTAGCGGCTAGGCTAGGCTAGGCTAATTAGCCGGTTAGCTAACACGGTTGTATTTTGACTTTTTACACACAAATCTTACTTTTTATTGTCACAGAGAGGATCTGTCCTGTCTCTCAGAGGCAGCTTTGCTCTGTACTTCTCTGTATAGCTTACAGTGTTTTAAAGACCTTCATGTTAAAGGATTTTACAAATGTGATTTTAATCACTAAACTGAGACATTTATATGTTTATCTTTTACAATTACAGCCTCAGAGTGAAGCTAATGTAAGATTAAAACACTTAAGTTTTTTTTCAAGAAAATTACTTATTAAAACTTATTAAAAATAAGGCATGTTTGAAGAAGAATAATTTTTCATAACTTTTTCAAAGGAAAAAGAACATTTAAGATGTTCTTTAAAACACTTGTGAATCTGACCTCAGGGTTGTATCTTTAACTTTAAACAGTAAAATAATGTCAAACTCTGGAGTCAGGACAGCATGAGTGGAGTCAATACAACGTCTAAAACACTAATTACACATAATCTGTTCTAATTATGTTTAATTAAAGGTACTAAAGACCAGGGATGGGTTCAGATCAGGGTTCCACCTCCTCAGTGATAGGAAAGGTACTGCCCCGGGATGGTCCAGTAGCTTTTGTTCTGACTGTGTAGTGTTGCTGTAAAACTCAAACTGGCTCAAGGTCGAGTAATAAACACTTGTTGTTTGATGTAACAGAATTGCATAACGATGTGTTGCTTATGCTGTTACTAGGTTGCAGGTAAAGCCAAAAGACTCTGTGTTGCCAGGTGTTACTGTATTAAACCACACACTCATGGCTGAGAGACAGAATAAAGCCCATCACACACACCCACACACCTCGAGTTCTGCAGGAGTGAAAGGGGAAAGAGACAAAGAGAAAGAGAGAGTGATGTAAAGTCTCATTACTTTGCTATTATAGTTATTTTATAAGGATTTAGAAACATTACTGCAGATAAATCTCATTTGAGCTGCAGATGTTGGTGTCCATGTAGAGCAGGTGGATGTTTCTCGGTGAAGTGGAGACTGTTCTCAGATGCTAAATATAGAAGAGCTTCAGCTTTACTGTAGAGTGGGAGAATGTGTGCATGGCAGAAGATTATCATATAGATAATGCAGATTTAAGGGCAGCGTTGTGAACTCTGAAGCCTGATCGATTGTGCAGCATGCTCAGAGAATGAAGAGAGGGAGTGGTAGAACATGTCAGGATGAATATTATTGACTATTTGATTGCTGTTAGATGTGAAACACCTCGGGCTTTATAATTCACTCACTTATTTCACATGTATGCTCTTATTGAAAGGAAGCAAAAACATTAACCCACCAGCTGGACCGTATGATGGTTTGAAGTAAAAGGCCACTAAGAACACTTACTGCAGGTACATGAATGCAGCACAAAAACTGTTTGAGTAACAGGTCCTCAGATGGGTTATGGGGTCCAAGGGCCAATCCTGTTCGTCATGACTTTTATCACATTGACACGAAAAACACTTTTGCAAGCACTTTACTGCTGTACACACCAAGATACCACTGAGAAAGGCTTTAATCTTTAAACATTACTTGAATGGTTTTATTTTTTAAAGCATTCAGTAGCTAGTAAACTATACAGGTATATGACTTTCCTACACACGGGTGATTTGACTTCTTAACCCCTCTGTGTTATTTCACATCCCTCAAATTACCTCTTCCCGTCAAACTAAGTGCTCCATGGTCAACGCCCCAAACTTTTTGTCTTTGTTCAATTTAAGTGATGTTTTCTGAAGTATGAAGAGTAAAAAGTGTTATTAAAGCTGACTTTTACTAATCAGATTAATATAATAAATACTAAAATATATATAATATAAAATAAAATATATACATCTAATAAATACTAAAATACATCTAATAAATACTGAAATACACCTAATACTTCTGAACCATATTTAGTGAAATCCATACAAAGGGACTGTAAGAATAGTACACAAACTAAACATATTGATTACACACACACACACACACACACACACACACACACACACACACACACACACACACACACACACACACACAGCCCTCTCTCAGACAGTCACGTCACACTAAGAGACACCCCACAGTCTCTGTCTAAGCCAAACAGGACAGAATGACAGACTGATGCTCTTTTCCTCACATCTCCAGACATCTCACTGTGTCAGCCGGGCATGTGATGCTGGAGCTTAAAAAGAGCAGACAGAAGGACAGAGTGGACATACATCTCTCTGACCCAGGGCTGGACAGAGAGCTGGAGGGTTAAAAGTCTGAAAGACAAAGATAGACAAGAGAGATGTGAGCACATTCTGCACTGACACACAGACACACACACACAGACAGGGAGACAGATATAGAGAGATTAGAATAGATGAAAAGGGGTAGAAAAAGTGAGCTAGACTGAAGGAAGAAAAAGAGGACAGAGGGAGGATAGACATTTGGGGAGAGACTGGAGAGAGAGAGAGAGAGAGAGAGGAGGGGGAAGGGAATCACAGCAGCAGTAGAGTAGGCATCCACCACACACACACACACACACACACACTGAATCAAGCCCAGTGTGGCTGGCATACAGAGGGAGCTTCCATCAGAAGAGGAGAGACCACCCCTTCCACACACACACACACACACACACACACACAGTGAGGCAGTAAAAGGTAAGAGATCTGGGGGCTTTATTGTGCTCTTGCATGGCTGGCTGTGTAAT
>BRDA01012042.1:4357-11857 GCA_036984385.1 Crenuchus spilurus
TGAACCAGAGACATCAGAAGTGTCTTACCTGGACTAAAGAGTAGAAGAACTGGACTGTTACTCGGTGCTCCAAAGTCCTCTTTTCAGATGAAAGTCTGTTTTGCATTTCATTTGGAAATCAAGGTTCTAGAGTCTGGAGGAAGAGTGGAGAGACACAGAATCCAAAGTGTCTGAAGTCCAGTGTGAAGTTTCTGCAATCTGTGATGGTTTGAGGTGTCATGTCATCTGCTGGTGTTGGTTCATTGTGTTTTATCAAGTCAACACAGTCATCTACTAGGACATTTTAGAGCATTCCATGCTTCCATCTGCTATCAATCTTTATTGAGATGCTGATTTCCTTTTCCAGCAGCTGCCAACAGTGTCAAAACTACAACTGGCCATGATATTACTGTGATTAATTGGTCAGCCAACTCTTGAGCTATAAGCCAAACTGATCAACATTAAACAAAAACAAGTATAAAAATGTATGACAGGGTATATTTTGTAAATTATGAACAAAATTAACTTTTTGTGAAGTTGTAATTTGTGATATATGACTGTATTATAATATAATACATATAACTTACAAGACAAGATAGTATTAGATAGACATTTTAATATATAGTTTGCATTAACGTCTTATAAGGCCTGGACTCGCAAGCATATTTTTATTTTTATTTTGTGCTTTCTAAGATACATGCATAAGGGAATTGTCAAATAAAAACTGAGATCCTTCTTTTTTCTTTACTTAAATGATCCATGTGCCATTTTTTTTTTTTTTTGGAATAACTATTTTAAAAAGCATTGAAAAAAAAAACATAGGTGTTAATTTTTGCTTTCAATTCTTTACTGATGATTGAGTCCCAAACAAATAGAACTAAGCCCTGAGTATCTATACTGCTGAAGAGCGGCCACAGTAATGGAGTCTACCATGAGTTTTAGATGAGATCTCAATAAGGCCAAACATGCTCAGATTTGCAGAGATATTAACTAAATACAGACAAAGGTAACTACTAAGGGCATTAATTTCAGCATGAGCTCAGCCATTTCTCATTAAACACATATGAGCTGATATATATATATATATATAGTTTATATGGGGTTGTTTGTCTTTTTAAAAACCAATCTGCATTTCATATTATGGTACACTAAACTTTCCTTACTACCTACTCCAATTTACCCTTTCAGAAAGAAGAGAAGAGCAATCGATGTCCTAACATCATAATTTACCCCTCAGCAATGAAGCAAATGGGCTGTTTAAACATCAGCATAAGTTAGTGGATCATAAAGTAAATTGGATTATGGTATCCAGCTCTGTTAATTGCAGTCTTTGTTAACAAGAAGCAGAGATTACGTCTAAAATGCTTTTGAGGGCAATGAGGTGTGTAAATATGCCTGGGATATTTATTTTAAGAATAGCAAAAGCAGAAAAGTATGTTTACATAATACTGAGCACAGATTGTTCAATTGTGATCAAACAGAAATGAGACTAGCTTAAGTTCAGATATTTCTCCTGAGAAAAAAAGACCCCGGTAATCTCATGTGGGTCTCAATTATTATATCAATTAAGTCTCACAGTGTACTCATAGTTGATGAAGATGCTAACTAAAGATAAGAATCTCAATATAAACTCAAGAAAGAACAAGTTTTTTTTTTTTTTTTTTTTTCAGTTTTATTGGTGTAAATGATCATTTTCATTATTAAAGGCACAGTATGTAATATTTCGGGTTATCTTTTAGCAGAATTTTATATAATCACTAATAAAAATGATTAAAAACACATCTATTCATTATAAACTAAGAAGTCGTTTGATTATTTTACCTTAGAATAAGCTGTTTGTATCTACATTGGTCGCGGGTCGAACACCGACTGAGGCCGCCATGTTGCATCACCATGTTTCTACAGTAGTTCGAAAAGGACAAATGAGGCTAGCAAAAACTGTTTGTGTTTTAATAACGAATTGGCCACTCAAATTTGATGGCGCTGTTTTACCGTTGGCTGACATAAAACAGGAGAAGAAGAAGAAATAAACATATACCTCAAGAAGAAGAAAAACATGGAGGAGAAGCATAAATAAAGGTTTTTTGGTTTATTTGTTAAGATGGCAGAACATTCTTATGCTCGTCAAGAAGAGTAAAAACAACTTCAATTGTCAAAGAAAAGAAAGCATGATGAAACTTAGGTTCATATTCGTGTGCACAGTGTTTTTCCCCCATTCCACCTTAAATGGTGCTGCAGGACATTGGAGCGCATTGGAGCTGAACACTGCTGCAGCATTTAAGGTGGAACGGGAGATTCGTAGCTGTGTGCTAGTTCGCGAGCTTAGCTAATATGAGCTTGTGTGAACTCTTATCGTCATTAGGAACACTTTTAATCCATTCTATCAAAACTTTTTCTTTTTCCCAGTCCTTGCAATACCCGTATTTCCCCTATTTACCTGGCATATTACCTAGCGACTGTTTTCTCTTCACCTTCTATGTGTCTCTGTCTCTTTCTCTCTCTCCCTTCTACTGCTTCCCTCTCCCACCTCGTTCACCTCATTGCATTCAATCTTCCTTACTGTCGTATTTGTACACGTTTGCCTGCCATGTTCATGTAACATCCAAGGCAACACCCACTTTTTTGTTGTTTTTTTTAAAGTAATTTTTAAAAGTAGCCCAAAAAACCACATCCCGCCACCCTTGAATTTTCACCCGCGACTGGATTTTCAAACAAGCCCAATTTGGCGTGAAAACCGCAAACCTGGCAACTCTGTATATGAGATCTTATGGACGTAGAGACTCCTTTGTGTTTGGAAGGGAGGGGCTGTGGAAAAAGTCTTCAGTTGGTTGCAATATGGAAACTAAACCACTAGATGTCGCTGGAAACTACATACTGTGCCTTTAAGTATCTTGAATATTTTAAATGAAACATTAGATTAGATTCAACTTTGCCAATGTGATTGCACGCAATTGAATTTGACCTCCACATTTAACCCATCCGTACAGTGAAACACACACAGTAGTGAACATGTGCCTGTGGACTGCCCTATCAACAGCGCCCATGGAGCAGTTGGTGGTTAGGTGCCTTCTGTCATGACTTGCCCGGGGATCGAACCAGCAATCTTCTGGTCATAAAACCAGATCCCTAACCACCAGGCCATGACTGCTTCAGGTTAGGTTAAATCTCCTGATGCTCAGATATTTCTCCAGACAAAAAAAGACCTCAGTAATCTTACATGGGTCTCCTCTTTAGTTTAAGTCTCACATTGTGCTCAGATTTGACCAAGATAATAGTCTTCATGTTTACTAAAGACTGGAATCCCATTATGAACTCAATCATTTCTCATCCAAACTCAATTTTATTGGTGTGAATGTTTTGTTTGTTTGTTTGTTTGTTTGTTTTTGGGTTTTTTGTCATGAGACTAGCATCAAGTATTTTTAGAACAATATGCTTTAATTCTCGTGAGATGTCAAAAAGCAACATTTGAAATTAGACTAGTTTGTCTCCTCCTGCTCAGATATTTCTCCTGAGACAAAAGATCCCAGTAATGGTGGATGAGTCTCCTCTTGGGTCTTAGTACATTTATCAGTTAAAACTCAAAGTGTGCTCAGATTTGATCACTAAAAACTCTCGTTTTCTAAAAACAATAATCTCAATATGAACTCAATCATTTCTCATCAAAGAGTAAGAGTATCATCAGTTTCATCATTTGAAAGACTCATGGGAAAAACAAAGACTTTTAGGAGCATCTCCTTTAAGTCTTTTGAAATTTCAAAGAACAACATTATAGCAACAAAATTGTCAGATATATAATAATTCAGTTTAAACTAAAAGACATAAATAAACAAGGTGTAACTTTTAAAAGTGTTTTTACATCTCAAAATTAAATTACAAAAAATTGTGTTCATAATTCAAATGAAAAGTCTTTTTTATTTTATAATAATTACGTGTAAAGTGACATATTTCAAGCCTTTTTTTGTTTTAATGTTGATCAGTATGGCTTATAGCTCATGAAAATCAGAAATGTATTATCTCACATTATTAGAATATTTGATTTTGAGTTACTGTTCAGACAGTATTGGCATAAAACAGACTTTAAATGTGTCTCTGTACATGTAATAAATGTAAAATATATGACCGTTAATGAAAAAAAAAAATTTTTTAAACAATATTTTATTTTTGAAGATGCACTAGTATTCTGTTATCAGCTTCAATATGTTATATTTAGAATTCATTGAACATGAAACCGTTTTCTTTTCTACACAAGCATTATTAATCTATAAAGCCACAGAAGTCTACACAGTAAATTTGCCAGTGTTAAATCAACACTATTAGAGTTAAATTAACACTGAGGGTGTCAAAATGTAACACTCCCAGTGTTAATTTAACTCTAATAGTGTTGATTTAACACTGGTAAATTTACTGTGTATAAGTTTAATCATTCAGGTTTGACTATGAGGAAGATCATATCTGAATGATCAGCAATAAGCATTTTTAACTGTTGAACTTTTCTTTTTAAATAATTGATTTTGAAAGTACTGCGACCTAATCCTACGTCTTTCAGGTATGAGCAGTCCGTGAGCTTTTCTTCAAAAGGAAAACCAAATTCAGAGACAAATCAGCTTAGTGTTTCCAGGCCTTAACTGTTTGAGCTGTTGGAGAAGGAGACTTGTGAAGTAATCCCTTTTAATTGAATATTAGGCCATGTTTTATCTCGTACTGGAATTAGGAATACTTCCCTGGGTGGAAAATTTGCTTTATGTTGGCATTAGTGGTGAAGAGCAGAGACTCTCTCCTGCCATTTGTAAATATGTATAACTTCACTTGCTAATCACCTTTAATGAATTGAGCTTAATTGCTGGGGATGAAATGCTGGAATTCAGAGCAGCACCCCTCTGGAATACGTCTGATTCCACACAAACTGTAACTAATTTGTGTGTCAAATGGAAACGTGTTGTCAGGCTGAGTCAAGCATTTATGGGGTTGGTTGTGTAACTTTGAACGGATATACAGCTCATCTCTGAGCTTCATGAATACAGGAGCAGCAGCAGACGCAGTGTTTGTGTGTGTGTGTGTGTGTGTGTGTGTGTATGTGCGCTGTAGGCAGGAGCAGGGCAGACAGAGATGGATGCTGACAGCCACAGGGCTATTTGCACTAATGATTTGTTAGGGAGTGTCTGTACAATATGCAGGGCTCCTTTCTGTTGCTGGAGGCGAGAGTTTGTGGAAAAAGTCGCCTTATTTGTTCAGATCTTTGTGCTGATATTACTTGGATTACTCACAGAGTAACTTCATAGGCAGAGTAAACTATTCATGTCAACTGTGTGTGTGTGTGTGTGTGTGTGTGGCAGAGAGAGAGAGAGAGTGTGTGTTTGTGTGTAGTGTGTGTTTGTGTGTTAGAGAGAGAGGAGTGTGTGTGTGTGTGTGAGAAAGATTGTGTGTTTGTGTGTGTGTGTGTGTGTGTGTGTGTGTGTGAGAGAGAGAGAGAGAGAGAGAGAGAGAGAGAGAGAGAGAGAGAGAGAGAGAGAGAGAGAGTGTTTGTGTGTAGTGTGTGTTTGTGTGTTAGAGAGAGAGGAGTGTGTGTGTGTGTGTGTGTGTGAGAAAGATTGTGTGTGTGTGTGTGAGAGAGAGAGAGGGAGAGTAAGAGAGAGAGAGAGAGAGAGAGTTTTTGTGTGTACTGTGTGTTTGTGTGTTAGAGAGAGAGGAGTGTGTGTGAGAGAAAGATAGTGTGTGTGTGTGTGAGAGAGAGAGAGAGAGAGAGAGAGAGTGTGTGTGTGTGTGTGTGTGTGTGTGTGTGTGTGTCTGTTTCTCTGGGTTTTTATTAAATACAGCCCAAAGAAATGTTTTCATTTTCAGTGTTACCTCTGGCAGACACGTTTCTCTGAAATAGATTCATTGATTCTGAATAAGACACATTATTGTATTTGTGTACACAGTAAACAGTAGAATTACTACAAATAAATTACATTAAAAAGTTTTCCATCACTCTGTTTCACAGATAAACTTATCTGTGTCCATCTGTGTGTAGTTTCATTTACATAGCATCTGTCTCAGACCCAAGGTCACTTAAAATACACAAAAACAACAACTTATACTAAGTCTTACGTTGGACACCTGGTCTAATTGCATTGTTATGAATTATAACTGAGATGATTAACTCAGTCAGTAAGCTTAAATATGGCATTTTAATTGCACTCTGTGTGCATGGTAACACTTTGTATGAATGAAGACACTTGGTATGAACACAAAGGGTTAATTATGTAAACAAATGTGTTTATTATTTGTTATGAATTGTTATCATAGTGCATCATAAGCTGTGTCCATAATGTTCATCATCAATACCAAAGAGATTCAGTCCCAGCTCACATTATGTATTATGACTAATAAAGGAAATGTGCACTGAATAATTGCTGATATTAGCATTTCAGTTACCTCATTTCAGTCTCTAGTGGATTGAAGTTTTAGTATTAGTTTCCTAATAGGCTGTTTATTATTTAGTGCTTCATATATGTAATACATTTCGGAAAATGAACTATCAGTATTCTGATAAATGAAATATTTGTTGTTATGGTTTAAATAAGCTTTATTTTGTCTAAAACATGCCTGACTTTACTTTAAGCTCACAAATATAACTTATAAGGTGCTTAACAGGCCTAATATATAACATATCGATAAATAATATTCTATTCCATGATGAAAGCCTGCCACTTCACAAAGAGATTATAATACATTATGACTATAAGCTACTATAATTCTAGCTTAACTCAAGTAGACATAATGCACAGTGCATGTTGGTACTTTGGTATTGATGTATGGCATATGAACACAGCTTATATTGCATTATAATTCATAATGCATGATTAACATGATTATGACATGCATTTGTATCAATATAGCCATGTTTATTATGCTTCTTTAATGTATTGTGTTATAGTCTTATATTATATATATAGTCTGTAACTACAAAGTGATTACATGCACAATGAATGTAGATACAAGGAATGTGTACCTAATGAAGTGGCCAGTGAGTGTACAACTGGAGAAATCAACTGTGTTCAATTAATACTGAACAGCAAGTAAAGCACAGTGACTAAACGTTCACCCTCTTTGCATTCATCAAAACAGTACGACAGAAAATTGCAGCACAATCTTTTCCAAGTCTTTAATAATGATAAGCAAACAGTCTTATCAATTTGTAATGCATGCTATGGTAATTTCCGCCTCTACTTTTGTTCAACATTTTCTCTTCCGAAATTGAATTGAAAAGCAATTTCCTTTGGTCGAATTGCCCTTCCTCTGATCTTAATGCATTCAGAGGGTGCAACAGAGGCTAACTCTTCATGGTGCCACCCCCCCACCTCTCTATCCCCTCAACCTTTTGGCATATAGGTGACATCGGCAATCAGCTAATGCCAGTGGATGAGCTCCACAGGGTCTGCTAATGCAGTCGAGGTGGGCTGTAGGGAGGGTGAGGACCACGCAGGCAAGCACTGTGTGCACACTGGCTACACAATTTTCATCTTCTGCAGGTGGGGAAGT
>BRDA01012042.1:16661-24161 GCA_036984385.1 Crenuchus spilurus
GTTAAATCGACACTATTAGAGTTAAATTAACACTGAGGGTGTCAAAATGTAACACTCTCAGTGTTAATTTAACTCTAATAGTGTTGATTTAACACATTTAACACTGGCAGATTTACTGTGTGGAGAGTTGGTTTAGATGTTTCTGTGGATGTATATATTGATGTAAAACGCTTGATTTGAAACCCATAGAAAACTGAATTTACTTTTTTTGGGGAAAAATAAATAATACAAATGATCTAATACTGGGAATAACCACCCTTGGCTCGAATGACACTTGCAAGATGCCATGACTGTGTAAGGTGACAGAAGGTATCTGGGGGCACTTGTGCCCATTCCAACTGCAGGCACCACTCACCGGAGTTGTTGTTCCCTTTTGGCATCAATAATCAATGGGCACCACTGTTGTGGCATTGGGAAGAACTCAATGTAGGAGAAGTCCATTCACAGTACATCTTTACTACGACAGCCCCAGAAGTTAGTGATTCATGATATCACACCACCCTTCACCTGGTACCCTATTATCATACCCTTTTGGACATCACATCCTTTGCCCATGATGATGGTTTTACACTCTCCTACAACTGGCTGGTGTGCTCATTTATTTATAAGTGCAGCAAACCCTGTCACATGGCATCTGTGATGTCCACCAGGATGTTCACAATATTCTGATTGATGACTGTTTACTTGACTTATGACAATAACAAGAACAGCTACTTCAATCTAAATAATAAATGCTGCAGTGGTCATTACAGCCATTAACTAAATTAAATGCTATTTTTTTAACAGAAGACCATACAAGATCCTAACTAAAATATAAAACATTGGTTATGAGATGTTTTAATGCAAAAGCATTTTCTTTAATCATGGTCTTATAATTTATCCAGCAAAGGCCACTCAAAAGCCAAAGGGCATAGTGGGGAAGGCACTAAGTGGTACACCAGGCCTTGTTAAAGTTGATTTAGTTACAATAGATGATCCCATTAATCATGCCAACATACCCGTATTAATAGCTGGCTTAGCACATCATTTGTTACTGTTGTGGCAATTAATCTTCGCAGTGGAAGGTTACACACCAGCACAATCTCATTGTCTCAGGGTATATATACACAGAGGCTGGGCTCTCTTTTGGAGTATCCTTTAATAACAAGTCATGTTATTTACAGTCGCCGACCATGCACTCATCATCTTGATCTAATGAAACATTGCCAGAGACAAGGTCTAAAGATTATTGGTGGTAATACTGATGTTGTTGGGACTGATCTTATGAATTGTAGAGCAGCTATATGGGCAAAGATATTGGGACACATTCTTCCAAAATCAAGGGTATTACAAAATAGCTTATCCTGCATTTGTTAACTGTCTCTACTCTTTAATTATTTTAGAGCATTGCTGTGAGGATTTGATTGCATTCATCCACATGAGTCTTCAGGATGTTAGATAATGACTTCCCTACTTCATCAAAACAATTGGATGGAATAGAGAACACAGCTCCACTGCTCCAAAGCTCAATGCTGGGTGGCTTTATACCCCTCTAACCCATGCCTGGCATTGGGCAGGGTGCCAGTTCATTCATGTTAAGTTGGCAGTACAAGCTGTGTTTGTGCAGCTGAATGCATTGATTAGAATGGGTGTCCACAAACATTTGGACATAGTGTATATCACCATTTTGTAATAAGATAGTGTTGGTTTTGCTATAATGACACGAGTCATAAGTGTCACAATGTCATAAGTTCAGCAGAGATGTGCACTGCAGGTCAGTCAGCTGCTTGAAGTACAGGTTGGTTGAATATTCTCAGCAGGCCGAGGGGGAGAAAGGGAAATCCTTGTGTACTTCTTGTCAATATTTAATGAGATCTCAGTGGCCTCACTGTCGGATTGGCATTTTATCTCTTCGTCTTTCTCTTTTTTTTCTCTCTCTCTCTCTCTCTCTCTCACTGTCTTTCTTTCTTTGTCTCTTGTTCTGTCACTTTCTGTGGCTGCTTGTCAGGTATTTAGCCACTGCGCCAGTAAATGCGCTCGTCGGTAATCCAGGCTGCTGCATGCAGATTTAAGCTATTCTGTCTTCTGTCTGCCAATCACCACAGGGCCTCCTCTCCTCACAGCCATACTCCAAATGGATGAGTCTGAAGCCTGGGCAACACGTCGGAGTGATGTGGCCTTCCCAAATGACTTGGCTCTTTTAGGCAAATGTTGGAAGCTGACGCGCATATCTGAAGAGATGTCTGTTTTGTCTGTTTCATTGTTTGTCTTTGCCATTGTTAGTTTTTTGGCAAATGGAGACAGTACAGATGATATCAGATGATGCTCTCTGTTAATCAAGTGCTGTGCAACTTCATTTGATCATGGTCTACTCAGTGTAACCTATGCTTTAGAGCCAAATTGTGTATTCTAGGCATAATGAATACTGCTATTATTATGATGTACAACAATCAGCCATAACATTAACACCACCTCCTTGTATCCGCACTCATTTTATCTACACCAGGGGTGTCAAAGTCCCCCCTGCAAAACCAACACTACTGACAAGTATAATTAAACCTGCTGAGTTGAATCAGATAAGTTTGATCAGAAAGATCACCAAATTGTGCAGGAACCCGGCCTTCCAGGACTGGAGTTTGATACCTCTGAGCTCCACTGACCATATAGATGCACTTTGTAGTTCTAGAATTACAGAGTGCACTCCATCAGTTTGTCTACCTGTTCTTCAATGGTCAGGACCCCCACAGGACCACCACAGAGTAGGTGGATCATTCACAGCACTGCAGTGACACTGATGTGGTGGTGTGGTCTGGTGTCAGTGGATCAGACACAGCAAAGGTCTCTCAATGTCAGTGCTGGACTGAAGAAGTGCACCAACCAAAAAGCAGCACTAGAGGATGACCAACACAAATTGTGTAGCAACGGATGAGCTACTGTCTCTAACTTTACATCTACAAGGTGGACCAACAAGGTTCAGAAGAATGATCCACCACTCAAATCATACCAGCTCTGTGGTGGTTCTGTGGGTTTGAAGAAGAGGGTGAACAAAGTATACAGACACAAGGAAGTGGTTATAATGTTATCGCTGACATATGCCCATGGACACATGTCCATAATGTGATTTTGAATGAAGAGCCATTTGTTGAGTTGAGTCAGTTGATTAGACCCTTCTTTTTGGGAACAAACACAACAGCATCAAACACAGTCATCTTCAGGCCACCTCCAGAGGCCATCACATTGAAATGAAACGTCAAAGCAAGCAAGAAAGAGCGCCAATAGTGATGGCGGACTAGTTCATTGTAATGAAAATGTTTTTTTGAGATGTTTTGTAAGAGCAAGTGTTGCATCCCTTTCTCTGTGTGGTAGACGTAGGAGCTCTGAACTCCTTTGTGATTCCATCATGTTAGGGGGAAGGAAGCAGCCAAGCGTGATCCAAGCAGCTGGTTTCATTAACCTCCTGTCCAACCCTGGAGAGAGGGAAGCAGGGCGAGGCGATGTAAATGGTGACCTTCTAAATATGCAGCCAGACACGTGCCACTGAACACTTCCCTTCGCCTGTGCTTTATAGATGGGGGAGGAAGGAAAAAGCAATAGTTGCAGTGAGGAAACTAGGCCATTGGAGTCAACAGTTGAATCACCTTGGCAAAAAAACTGACTTTGAGTGCCTGTGGTACAGATTGGCTGAGGGTTTGTTCATGGTCAGCGTGACATGGTCAGTCGTCTGTCTGTGACACATATAGAGCTTTCAGCTCCACTATGGCAGTTTTTTTTTAGTGGACCAACACAATGCAGTGCACCACAGGACATTCAGACATTATATAAAGCTCTTAGAAAATAAACCCAGAAATTAGATATTTAAAATACAATTATACAGTACAATTCAAATTTGAGGAGCTTAAGGATGCACGCCTCTTCACCACTAGGGGACCAATTTGAAGAGGCTTATCTTTTGTGCTGTTTAAAACATGCAGGTGACTGTGGTATAGATGTCTTATCATCTGGTCATTATAATATATTACAGTGTGTTCAAATGTGTTGAGTACTCTTTGTTCTGCAATTACAGACTGTAGTCCATCTGTTTCTCTGTATACTTTGTTAAGCTCCTTTCACCCTTTTCTGACCCCTACAGGACCCTCACAGAGCAGGTATTATTTATAGAGGACCATTCTCAGCACTTGAGTGATGCTGATGCAGTGGTGGTGGTGTGTTAGTGTGTGTTGAGTGGAGATTTTAAATAATGTGTCCACTCACTGTCCACTCTATTAGACACACCTACCTTGTTGGTCCACCTTGTAGATGTAAAGTCAGAGACAGTAGCTCATCTGTACAGTTTGTGTTGGTCCTCTAGTCCTTCCGTGGTGCTCACAGGATGCTGTTCACTCTATCAGTGACACTGAGGTGTTTAAAAACATCACAGAGCTGCTGTGTCTGATCCACTCTAACACACACAAACACACCACCACCACATCAGTGTCACTACATTACTGAGAATGGACCACTTGCTCTGTGGGGGGTCCTGATAATTGAAGAACAAAGTGAGCAAAGTATATAGAGAAACAGATGGACTACACAGTAAATCTGCCAGTGTTAAATCAACACTATTAGAGTTAAATTAACACTGAGAGTGTTACATTTTGACACCCTCAGTGTTAATTTAACTCTAATAGTGTTGATTTAACACTGGCAGATTTACTGTGTACAGTCTGTAATTGCATAAATACAAAGTGCACCTATATGGTCAGTGTAAATAAAATGGACATTGAGTGTATATACAAGGTATGTGTAACTAATAAAGTAGCCAGTCAATGTAAATTGTAAAAGCAGTATTGCTGGTGATAAAAGCATGGTGTATTAACATTTAATTATAGGGAGTACACTGAAATATATAAAGAAATAATAAATTTTTTCACTTAAATGTTGAATTTGATAAAAAAATAAATACATTATACAGCTTTATCATTTTGCATTAAAACATGTAGACAAAGCCAGGCTTGCTCACTGTAATCTGTACCTACACAATGTAGACTAACTATACATGTGATTTATTATTTAACTGTGTAATTATTCTGTAATTGTGTTGTGATGTTTGTTTAGTATAACAAAACTCACTTGGGTTCACTGAAGTGGAAGAAATTCTTATGTTGTAGGGTGATCCTTTTCATTTTTTTAATTTGTAGAAACTGAATGTGAACTGTTTGTCTTCTTTCCTATCAGAGAGCAGATCTGGCAGTAGCTCCGCTCACCATCACCTTTGTAAGGGAGAGAGTTATTGACTTCTCCAAGCCCTTCATGAACACAGGGATCAGTATCCTTTATCGGCGGCCCAACAGCACCAACAGCGGCTTCTTCTCCTTCCTCAACCCCATGACCCCTGACATCTGGGTGTACATCCTGCTGGCTTACCTCGGCGTGAGCTGTGTGCTTTTCGTTATAGCCAGGTGAGTTAAATTAATAGTGAGTGTAGTCATGCATCAATTAAATTTGAATATCATGAAAAGATCATAATTGAATTCAAAAAAGGTAAACAATCATAGGCTTTACTTTAATTACAATTAAAAGTGACACATCACAAGCCTGTTTTGTTTTGGTGTTGATTAGTATGGCGTATAGCTCAGGAGTTAACAATCAAGCACAGAAATATGATGTTCAGTAGTAATTTTGGCACTGTGAGCATCTGCTGTGCATCTCCACAAAGCTTGGTTGTAGATGGAAGCATGAAGTTCTTTAAAATCTCCTGGTAGACGATCCTGATGACTCTGGACACAGTGGACAAACCATCACAGACTGTTGAAACTTCACACTGGACTTCAGACACCTTGGATTCTGTCTCTCCACTCTTCCTCCAGACTCTACAAGTTTAATTTATACTCTGAATAGTCATTTACTCCAAATGAGATATTCTAATAATTTGAGGTTTTTGAGTTATAAGCCATACTAACCAACATAAAAATCTATAAAACAGCTTGAAATATGTTACTTTACATTAATGAATATGAACAAAAATGAACTTTTCCACAATATTCAATTTTTTTAAATATAAATCTGGGCTTGCTCATAGCCCTTTGAAATACCCCAGGGAGAGAGATTTGAGCTTACAGACGAAAGGCAAACTGATGTGTGAATGCTCACAGTTGCTCACTGTGCTGAGGAAGTAGAGGAACAGTAAGACTGCCTCTCACAGGACTGTACTCCCCCGGGTAGCCATTGTTGCTGACACATTGAGCGCCATGTGAGGAGTGGTGCTTGAGTTAATTTTGGAGGAAATGAGCGATTGGCCAGGCTGTGGGTTTCAAGAGGTGGCAGCTGCTCTCATCAGGTCCATTTTTTTTTTGTCTTTGGACACTTTTCTTTCCAGTACTGTAACGAAAACACATAAAATGCAGTTTTGCAGCAGTTCCATTATTTTGTCTACTGGGCTGTTAGGTGGCCACTAGCCTCAATTTCCAGTTGATAATACTGCCTGGACATGATGCAACACTGTAGCACTGGGACTCTGTGAGGAACGAGAAACATGCTTCAGATAGGAGTCAGTTATTTTCTTCAAGTGAGTCAAAACAGTCACAAAGGCATGGAGAGACAGAAGGTAATGCTGTGCGTAACCAATCAGATTTTCTCAACTCAGCTCCACAGTGACATTTTACAGGTTCCAGGTGTTTTGCAGGAGACACAGTGCAATCATGAACAGGTGACTGGTGTGAAGGAGGAGGGTCTTTACAACAGATGATGTGGCATTTGCTGCCTCTGTGCTAACATGCAGTAACAGTTCCCTGAAGGTTCATAAAAAATCATAAATGATGCTGCTCCAAATACTCAATCTTTTATGGCAGAATCGTGAGGTTGAACATTTCATCACTTTTTAGCTCAGTTCATATACTAAAATAAGAGATATTCATCCATAAACAACCTCAATATACACTACTAAACAATAGATAAGGGGATATTTGTCCAAAATAATGACTATTAATCACTAGAATATGAGATCATGCCATATAAACCTCAATAAACACTATTAGTCACTAGAATATGATATATTAGTCCATCCTAATAAACAATATAATAAATAAACAATAAAATAAACAATAAAATAAGATATATGGGTCAGTAAAACCCTCACTGAACACCATTAGTCAATAGAATAATAGAAATTAGTCATCAATAACCTCAATAAACACTATTATTAATTAGAAGAGGAAATATTAGTAAAAAAAAAAACCTAAATAAACAATATTATTTGCTAAAACAGGAAGTATTAGAACACAATCAACCATATTACCAATAATAATCACTAAAATAGGAGATATTATTACATAAACATTCCCAATAACTAGTATTAAACACTAGAATATGAGATATTAGTCCATTAACATAAAAAAACACCGTTAATTACTAGAATACGAGATCATTTCAAACATTTTTATTTTTTCAGTTACAGTATTGAAATTACTCAATTAGAGTATAAAAACCTGTTTTTAGCAATTAATCTCTGTCTTTAATCTCTGAGGCCACACAATTTCCTTCCCT